>JAQIXC010001644.1:0-13767 GCA_034697605.1 Metabelba pulverosa
TTAAGTATAGATGTTTAATTTAAAGTAAGTTTCAATGGCATACGGCATTACACACAGCAGTGCGTTCTACCTGTTAGGTGTCCTAACAGATCGAGTTAATTGTATCGTGTTTAATTGTAAACGCAATTAACGCTTAAATTCGGTCATTGCTATGCAGTGGTTGCGCATAAGTGCTGTGCATTGCATAGCAATCACCGAATTTAAGCCCTAATTGCTGTCGAATTGCATATCATTCGGCGTTAATATTTGGAATACATATTGTTTCGATGTTTGTCTTTGATTTGATTTACAATTAAACCCGATTTGCGAGACCGTTGACCCCAACTACCTATAAGACCGGCTAATTGCCATTCTTTCACATTGTAACTTGTTAAAGCTTACATCTCGTGTACTTTACTGCTGTAGAATAACGGTTACATAATATTATGTAGAATTTTTACTAATTAAATTAAAAATAGATATTATTGGAGATTTTAAAGTTGATTTTTGTATTTCAATGAATGTATGAATGATCTATAGAAATATGTTTATCCGATTTCAAACTTACATTAACTTAATCTCGAATTGTTTGTATTAATTAAATTTTATTCAACTCAAATCCTGTATACCTTATAAAAAGCATTTCCTACAGAATGCAGAATAAGATAATTCAATCTGTACTGGATATAATTTTTTTTCTAACTTTTATTCATACCGGTAAATATTATTTTGCTACAATTTAGCTATATTTGCCATAATCATTTTTGTGTTTATTTAATTTAATCTAATTTTTATCAATTATATAGATTTTGTTAAATTTATTTATTTTACAGAGAATATAATTTGCTGCAATGTTTTATAAATGTTAGACTTTACTCTCTGTATGCAATGTACCAATATTTACTAAACATGCAGATTTTTATAAATATTAACTGAGATATGCATAAACATAGGGAAAATGCGTAGGAATTCGCATAAAAATTCTACTGTAATGTACCATAAGTGCAATCCAAAACATAAATGAATAAAAAATTTAACTTTAAAAATAATTAACAAGTATATTTGTTTCAACATTAAATTTATTTAATTGTAATTTTACTTATAAAATTCGCAAAAATACACAGGTTGATTCTATTGAAAAGTTAAAGATTCCTTTTCTAATTCGTATTCATTTGATCAACAATTTGCACCGAATGTCGCCTAACATTTGGTTGGAATTCGAGGATTTTCGCCAAATCTCCAAATTTGGTTCAATTCGAGAAATGTATTCGAGTTTTGATGAAAGCGTTGGAAACAAAGTTCGCAAAACTAAGCAATGATTCAACTCTAAGACATCAATCAATATTATTCTGCCAGGTTAGTTACTTGGCAAAATCTAATCCAAATTATTTCCAATTTATTTATAGCTATATTTCGATACTCAATAACGATTTATTGATTGAAATTAGAGCTGTTCAAATAGGCATGCTACATTTACGTCTATCGCTTAATTGGGCGATCTTTGGCTAAACCAAACAAAACACTGAATGCAATGGAAAACGATTTATACCTTTAAATAACTGAGCGCTCAGTCGTGTCGAATAAAAATTCTTTAAATGTCTTTTAAAATTAAATATTAAAAATAAATAACATTTTTGGTTATCAAAGACTAAAACATTGATTTTCTCATTGATTAGGAAAAAGTCGAATGAATTCGAATTAAGGGCTGAGAGGAGTGATGACTGAAATGCAAATTAGACTTTGATTTGTCGGCGAATTCCTAAATCCAATAGAAATCAGACTTAAAATCTGTTGCAATAGTTATTCGAATTTCAATAATAGGTTTAATTTAGTGAAGGTTTCCCACATTTTCAACAATTTAACCACAAGTATAATAAAATAGCTTCTGTGCAAATTTACCCCAATATCACCAATTAAATGAGCTAAAATGTGAATTAGCAAAACTAGACTGATTAAAATTCGAATAACGCGTTAATCAAAGTCTAATTTAGCGCTTCGAGTCTCCGCTACGTTAGGATTGAATTAAATTAACGTTCGATTGATATCTCATTAAAATTCGATTCATGTGTCGATGGAATAGAAGTGAATAAATGATTAATAAATTAAATCTCTTCGGATGTCCTTAAGCTTGTAAAGTGATCCCAAATATTGATGTAAAAGCCGTTCAGTAAAAAAGGGTAAAATTGGAAACAATCCCTCCATAAACCCGATGTGACCGCCCCGGGAGGTCACGACCATTGCCACGTGACTGCTCTCCTCGACCTCATCGACCGGCAGATCTGTTTGAGTACACAATTAGACATCAATTTCTAGTTTTATATCAAAAAATATTAATCTAATCGTATGAATGAGTTCTTTGCATTAGTTGAGTGAAAATCAAATCGAATTGCAATCGATTAATAAACTGGAAAATTGTGCTTAAGTTTGATATTTGGCATTAATTCCAAAATAATTGTAAGTTATAATAAAGTAATTTATAAAACTTACTGTACAAAATTATATGTCAACTGTTTATCAATTTATAGTAATTCAAGTAATTAAAGAATAGATAATTTCAAATTTGAGTAAAAATAAGAATTACATTAATTAGATAATTATAATAATAATTATCGGCTATTACTATAAATTCACCCAAATGTTTGACTTTAATATTTACTGTATTCCAACTTTAATAGCTAGTTTTAAGAAATAAAAAATTCATACTGTTCCAACATAATCATTATACTGTACATGTACTGTATATTTGAACTATACACTAATACTGCGTCTGTTATTTGTTCATTAAATCCGGATTATAATTCCTAAGACTCTTAAGATGTATAAATGAGCTAATAATATAATAAAGAAATCAATATTAAACTTGCTATTTCGACTAAACAAATAAATAATCCATTTTAATTTTGACATTTAACATAAGTGCCGCAATTTTGTCGTATTTTGACATAGAATAAGCATTACAAAAATGACATTTATATACCGCTAACTTAATCGTCAATGAGTGAAAAAATTCGGGTTAAATAAGAATAAAGTTTAACATACATAAATTTATTGTAGAATCCAAAATGTCATTAACTTATTCGCAATTTCGGTACTTACGACTTATTTGTATAATAAACTCAACATGGTTAAAGATTCTGCATTATCAATACAAATAATGATTAAATATTTATTTAAAAAACTGAAAAAATTCTATAAGTTATAGATTCTAGACTTCTACACATTCTATAAGTTAATCAATATTTTAGGTTTAGATCATATCTGTTCCGTAAAGTAGATATTCTCTGTTCGTGTTCCCAATCAAAATTAAGCATGATAATTTCTACCCTGTTTCATATAAATTTCCAATAATTAAATTATCTTGCTCATTGAGTTTGATTAATGCATTCGCATATCTAAAGAAACTGTATGTTATGTGACATAACTTATGTCTTGCGGTGAGTTATGGATAAGCATGCTTAATTTTAAGTCAAAACTCAATTCTTCAACAATTCAATTGAAGTGATGTAAACAGAAATGGAAATAAGTATCGAAAGGAATGGCAGTAATGGCAAGAATGGTAGGAATGGCAGGAATGGGAGGATTGGAGGAATGGAATGGAACGCATACCAGAAACGGGTGCAAACATATCGTCAGCTGCATTGAGGCAAAGGGTCGGGCGTTTGATGCAACAGAGCTTTCCCTTATGGCTGGAACTGGAGTAGTAGTCTTTGACGCTCTTGAAGCCCCACATTCTGATTGTGAAGTTTTCGTCGAATTCCTGTAAACTCTTACTTCTCATCACTTCTTCGAAATTGATTTTGGAAACCGAAGCGAAGATCTCTTTGTTTTCGGCGACTATACCGCACAGGGATTTCGTCAAATGCTGGTTAAGCTTCCAATTGAGACCCGGTTTGGCCAGACTCTCGGAGCCGGCCAACAGGTCCCAGCAAACAGAGATGAGTAGCGCTGCGTCTACTAGTGCCCGATCGCCCGAATCAATGAGATATCGGCCCAAAACAATGCCGCCGAGCGATACACCGGTCGCTACTATTTTCGTGTCTTCGGGCGTCCGGCGCCGCATGTGTTCGAGTGCGAGCTTGAGGTCGTCGTAGTTGGCCGCGCAGTAAAACCTCGGCGTCTCTAACTTCATGTTCCCCCGGCCTCTGTTGTTGAAGACGACGGCCCTATAGCCCAACTGTGCCGCTACCGGAACCATACTTTTGATATATTCGGTCTGAGAGTCGCCGGTCAGTCCCGGAAGGAATAGTGCGATGGGTTTCGACTCTTCAATCAACCAGTTGTTCGAAGAGCTGGCCTTCGATTCCGGTGCCGGTTCTGCTCCCGACTCGTACCAGTCGAGTGATATGTGGCCGCCATCGGGGGTCCAAATGTCTTCTCTAGGGTTTCATATTTTTTAATTAGTAATTAATTTAAAGCACTTTAGGGTTTAGATACAATTTTCACTCAAGTTCTTCATTGCGAGAAATAGTTAACATGCTCAATTTCAATTTACTCATATTCTTACTTCAGATTTTAAAATATTTAGTTATTTGTAAATTAGATCGATGCTTTTTACTGTTCTAGGATTAATACTGGAATGTGATTCTATAGCGAACTATCTATATAAATTAAATGTTTTTAAAATCCTAACGTAAATAGTTTTCCATTAGAAAGCGTGCAAAATAAACTATCTAAAATATTAAACAGTAAATTTGATATTTTAAAAACATCAAGTTAGTTAAAGAAATAAATTCACATGGTTCTTATATCGTAGGGGTACAGTATACAGTGCTACGCACATATGGTTTATATAACTTATTAATGTAAATGCAGAAGTATATACAGTAAAATTTTACGCATTCGTCAATCAATTATCACGTAATAATATTAATGTATCCATTGCTATAAATGTTTAAAATTAAAAATATTTGTATAATTATACAGTATAATAATAAACAAATTCGCTTCAATTCCAAGTTTCTTACAATAATAAAGCTTATTTTGCTCGTAAGTTCTCATAACGTGAAATTCAAACTAATTTTTTAATTACTAATTTATACATGTATTGATGGTAGCATACAATATATACGGTATATTAAATACAGTAATAGCTACGATATACAGTATAATGTTTACCTAGTTTATTTAGCTTATTTCAACTAAATTATAACTAAATATATTTGCGTTCTTGATACTTATTCATGCATATAGCTATTATACTGTACATGTATAAATATGCATGTTAGAATTTATTGAATTCATAACACTATTACATTCTTGTATTATAGATTTAAATTTCGGTCTTGTTGAACTTTTGTGTTTTCTTGAACATTTATATTTATAAAAACTGATTAAAGTATAGTACAGTATTTAAATTTAAAACATTTAAAACATTAATTAACAACATGGTTATAGTCATTTCCACAGAACATAACGGGCAAATAAAAAAATATTTCTTATTTCCAATAAACTAGTAAAATTTTTAAATATTTTAAAATTAAATAAAAATAATTTAAGTTTTAAAACAATTTGAGCTAGTTTTTAAACATTAAAATAAATTTGAATAAATTGCAAAAATTATCAGCTAAAAATTTTACATCTTTTAATATGCAAAAACGATATTTAAAGATAATTTTTATATTAGTGGACATATTCAAAATTGCTCAGGTCACAAGTTGCGGGGTGGATTGTGAACAAATTAAATAAAAGTTTGTCCAAATGGGTCAACCCGTTGCCGAGAAAATGCGGGTTTAGAGCCGTGCTATTGGAAAGTGTGTTTTGGTCATCAAAGCCTTCAAATTGACTACCGGATACCTACAAGTATTACTTCTATTACCCTAAAGTTCCGTGGATAAGCCGCGGCTTATCTATTGAAAAAAGTTAAAATTTTGAAAAAAGTAAAATTCGGCTTATACACGGATCGGCTTATCCACGGAACTTTAGGGTACTTGTACAATTATATTCTCTGCATTCTTTGTAGCAGAATATCTTATAAACAGGTTATAAACTATTTTACAGTATACGACACTACAGTTAATAACAAAGTTAATTATTAAATCGTATAATTATTTTTAAAAAATTATTAAATGTAATATTATATTCAAAAGTCAAATGTAATTAAACAAAAACAAAATTATATTGAATTTTAGTATAACTTAGAGTTTATCACTACATCCGCACTGAAAGACAAAAAAATCGTGATTTACAACTGAATCGACTTTTCTTATCGTTTCGATATTCAAATCAATTCGAGTTAATAAAACATATCAATCAAAAATATACTGTTTATTAAATTTTAAACACAAGTTATTAAAGTCCATATTCAAAGTCTAATTTCAATTTATTTTTCTGCTTAAGCCTTAAGCCAATGCTTCAAATTTAATTCGAATTATACAGTATAGCTTAGTAATTAAAATATACAGTATTTATGCAGTATTATTAAAATTAAAATAACCATTTATACTGTATAATCATCTATAATCACTACTTTAATCTATCGCTGGTATAATGTAACTTATGCTATCTTTACTAGCCCGTCTAAATTGTAGTTGCAATTTGTAGCAAGTCTTAAAATGATACAACTATTACCTGTATTTGCTTTAAATTTATTGGAATATGAAATAATAACTCGTAATTATACATAGAATATTCTGTGTAAACCTAAATCTAGTCATATGGTGGGTACGTGAGAGCGAATGTGCGATATGGCCCTAACAGTCCTTCCGAGTCATCTACTACTGTATAATTAGATCATTACTTGGACTTTGATTTTGACTAAACATTCTAAACATTAAATTGAAAAATGATTTCATTTAGTACTTTGAGATTTACACAAATGATAAGAAAAAACTGATAAAAAGCGTTACAAAACTCATTGGAAATATTGACTCGAATTGTGTGCAAAAGTACTCAACTATTCAGAGAAACTTATAATAACTTAATGTCCAAAAAGCAAATAATTTGATAAAATTTATGCAATTTCGTCAATAATAATGGTTAGGATGTGAAAACTTAAACAAACTGTATATTGCTTATTTTAATGTTAATGACTAAAAATGCTTTATTACATGCTAAATGTAATGTTTAGTTACAAGTAAATTTATAAATCCATGACATTATAGAATCGTATAAATTATTATAAAGCTATAAATAAAGACTAAACGACAATAACAATATGCAATCAAATGTTATATGCAATCAAAACGCGTTCAACAAAATTGTTACACATTTTACAAACAAAAAATACATAAAATAATACAAACCGTCGGTAGTTGAGGTCAGGTAGCCGTCCGCGCAGGTAGTTGGCGAGCGCCGTCTGCACGTGGGTCTGAATGGCCCAAATCGGTGGCCAATATTTGTCCTGAATTTTGGCGCAATTTGCTAACAAAAACCACCGAAACTTGCCGTCGGCGCAGAAAAACGCCGGTTTCTAATCAAGAAACAGATTAGTAGCATGTTAGAAT
The DNA here is from genome assembly GCA_034697605.1 of Metabelba pulverosa. Classification (NCBI taxonomy): domain Eukaryota; kingdom Metazoa; phylum Arthropoda; class Arachnida; order Sarcoptiformes; family Damaeidae; genus Metabelba; species Metabelba pulverosa. The sequence goes on from JAQIXC010001644.1 coordinate 7,422, forward strand.
TTCTAGCCTAAATACCGATATGCGTTTATGCTTGCTAACATAATATCGCGATTCGCGAACGTAATCTTTTCAAACAATTGAAAACTATTGCTTGAAATGGCCTTGAGTTCGGAAATACATAATAATGTGGTTTCGAATCAATTAGAATATCATTAATATTATGTGAAATGCATTCACAGAAAAGGGGAAAACAGTTGTCTATTAAGTAAATTCGAAAACGCAAACACACCTTACCGTTGATTAATACCGTACTTCACTATATTGTACAGTATATTTTCTCCCTTTAAATTACAACAAGTATTTCAATATTTTATAGATTTTTTTTCCTAATTAAATTATCAATTCCAATTTTCATAATTTTTATTCCATGTTTTATATGTTTTGTGCAAACAATACGAAAAGCATTAGAATTATTAAAACTCGGAATAAATATTTAAAATCAATAAATTTGATAAAAATGATTGCAAATGATTGCAATGTTTGCTCATACCTGAGAACGAGAGAAAAGTTTGTGGCAAACCTACACAACTACACTGTTTGTTCTAAAATCTATGTATTTATATTAATAGTCAAGTTTTGAAGTAAACAATTTTAAAGTCGACCTCAAATTCAGTTATATAACAATTTTTAGAATATATTACAAATATTTTAAAATAAACGAGAATTTGAAACAAAACAAACATTTCGTTTCGAGACGTTTAGCCAAATTGAATAAATATGTCAAGACTTAGGCATTAGGTTTTCACTCTATATATACAAGATATACGAGATATACGAGATATACAAGATATACAAGCACATTATATTAATTGAAAACAAATTCAAACCCTTTAGATACAATCCTAAACTAAGCAAGCACAAATGCAACCATATGTCAATTTTGGATAAATAAAATTGTGAATAATTATCACAGAATTTGGTAAAGAATTCAATCGGCAACCCCTCAGCCCTACCCTTACCCAACTCGGGATCAATTATCAAGTTATTAAAGCAACAAGCTTGTTTTCGTAGTTCTACACAGACTACTCACTAAACATTAAAAACTTAAACATTAACTAAAGACAGGAGTAATCAAAAGTTGGCTTAAATTTCTGTCAAATAAATGAAAATCGTTTGGAATGCGAGACAAGAATTGGCCGAAAATGAGCCCAACGTTTGGGAGGAAAGAGGGAGTGAGTAGTGAATGCGCGGAATGTAATGAATGGACACATACTCTGACCACTTGTCGTAAATAGTAAACAATGAAAACGATTGCGAAAACAATTGCGACGAAAGTGCGAGGATTTGAGAGATAAAAGCCGACCAATGAGTCCATCGATTTGCTGACCATTTCGAACAGTTCGGTGATATAGTCGGCCGACGACGGGCTCAGCAGCGATATGGACGACAGGCGCGACATCATTGAGCGCTCGGTCGTACGTTCCCCTCACTAGACTGTCGGCGCTGTCGGTGCTGTCGGTTTCGCCTCAACAGCAATCAAATCAATGCCGAAGTCGATAGCAATTGAGTTCAAACCGATTGAGTAAAGCGTTTGACTCTAACACTAAAACAATGCAACGATTCGTTCATTCAATTCAATGTCGTTTCCGCCGATCGTAGCGACTGTCGAATCGGTGTTCACATCAAACATAAACCAAATTAAAGCCAAACGACTGACAACTAAATCAGATGACAAGCTATCGATTCGCTGCTCAGACTCTCTCTCAGACTCACTGTTGATATGCTTTTTATGTTTTTGATTGAAGCGAACGATTTCTGCCACAAAACCAAATATGAGTCGAATTTTCGCATCTTTTTTATTTCATGTAAAAACACAGATTGTAATCAATTATGTTATATGAAAAGGTACTGATTGTGCACTGGTTAGGCCTAAGCATTGGTGGAGATTCGCGAATAAAGTGTGAAGAGGTGTGAGACTCGAGTCGTGAAAGTGTTTGCTATGGAAACTCATTGCTCTGGAATGTGCTGTCAATACAGTCATGCATTTGACAAATAGCCTAATCTTTTCGATAACAACGATTTGCCTTTTTCTCCATAAATTTCACTAATGCTATGCAAAGTTTATTTCTTCAGATATATCTTTCGACAACATAAGAAATAAACCGCATATTTGTCGTTACGAGTGATTGCCAATCGGCGCAACTGTAAGCGGCGGCGACTGTATGTCGAACGCGCGCTGTATTGCCGAACAGATGTAAGTTTGGGTTTGTTTGTCGGCTCACGTGATGAGCGAATGCGAGACTAAATGTCAGTTTCGAAGTCTGTTTACAAATACTGCAAAGCGTTGGTTAGGTTTGCTGTGAATCGGCGATTGAATCCTCGAAATGCATTCAATTCACACGTCGTTTGCATTAATTCTAATTCTGTTTACAATTCAAGTCATAATAAGCGTTGAATTCAATCAAATTCTAATGTTTTTATTCGTTTTGTTAATTGTGTTTACATTTAATACTTCAATAGTTTTACTCATTATTTACAAGAAATGTAAACAAAACTCAACTGCGATTCGAAACAACGAAACGAAGAAATCAAATGATAATTATTTTGTTGTTTTAGTATTTGATTTGTTTAGAAATGTACACAAGTTTTGCAACAATTTATTAGACGATTGTTTGGATTATATGAATCGAAAATTAGTTGAATTTCTAATTCGCGAAAAGAGCGCAATTCGGGCGCAAAAGAGCGACGAGTTTTGCGGCGATTGTGCGGACATTCGCAATGAAGTGAAATGTTTGGCTCAACTAATGACTGATAATTACATCGACTTCTGGTATGATTTGATTGGAACCGAAAATAAGGATTTTGTGGTCGACTGTCGACTTATTTTAGAGAAGATTTTTACTCATTTCTACGATAAGTGTTACACAAAACTCAATAACAGAGCGTTTACTCACAAATGTCTGACTCTATTGGAAAGACATCTCAATTCGATTGAAAGTTCGGATAATTATCTCGACTTTGATTTGAGTGAAAATCAGAGAATGGATGCGATTGTCGAACGAGTGCTGAGACTAACGGTTACCGAAGAGATTGAATCTGTTGTGCGAATCGATGGCCGAAGAGATAATCGGCGATTAATTGTGTTTTTGATGATTAAAGCGATGTTAAGTCATTCGGTTTTCGTACCGATTATAGACATAATAACTAAAGAGAAGTTTATTTTCGAAAACCTCTTATTCGTGTTGACCGACACTAAGCATAAACTCGTCGATAGAGTTGGCATTAAATGCGAAAACGCGTCGCAAATAGCGATCGGATGCGAGAGGAATAGGGAAGAAGAGGCGAATGACTCGAGTGATGGCACCGATAGCCAATCGAATTCGAATTTGCTATTAACTCAACGTTTGGTCAATCGAAAGCACATGAATGTGCACTCGGGTTGCAGCCAATCCCTCAATGGTATGAAATCTCAAAACTGTTTCCAATGCCTTGTAATCAATGTTTGGTTTAAATAAATTCCAGATATCTTAAGAACCAATGATTCGAGTGATTTGAGTGAAAACGAATCAATTGATGAACTCGTTGTCGAAGCCCTCGAAGCTCACGAAGACATTGACACAAATCTTATCTCAAATCTAGTCATAACCCAAACAAACGAAATGAAAGACACGTTTAATGTTTCATATATTTTGTATTACATAGAATATGACGGTTTGTTTCGACAACCGTCCGATTCTATGGTCGGCGGCGACGGCACCCATAGCTCAGGCGCCGATAATTGCTTATTTCGAAAGAAAGTCTCAGTTTATCGGCGTTTTAGTGAATTTGTTTGTCTGCAGAAGTTGTTAGAAAAGAACAAAACACTGAAACGCCAACTGAAAGGCATACAAAAGCCGTCGTCTATACAGATAACGGCTCAGAATCTGTTAGCCTTTGCCGGTTCGGGCAATACACGGCTCGACTCGTCTACTATCGAGTTTCGGCGAATTTATTTACAAAACTTCATAAAACAATTATCAAATCGAAAACTAATCGCTGAATCGACCGAATTCCTCCAATTCCTGGCCTACGGAAGCGATGCGAGCATTGCTTTTGTAGCGAATCGGTCGCAAAATGTGTTCCAATCCCTAAATATCGATAAAGTCTTCTATAAGGGAGTGAAGGGAGCGATCAGTTTCATGAAAACCGCACTACCAGTCGAGCCACAGATCGGCAAAATTGACCCGAATTTCGGTGAACGCAAAGTCGCCGAAAGCGAGAGAGTGACCATAAAATGGATTTCGACGAAAGTCGACGCAAATAATAGCATGCAATTAGAGAAGAAGATTAATAATTGGAAACTAAGTCTCTCTCATATGACAGCAGCTGTCGACGCCTTTGGCGCTAATGGAGACTCGAGTCTGAGTGAGGCGTCCACTCCTGACAATAGCTTCAGTATTAACGCGACTCTCGGCCCGCGATCTCGAGGCGATGGCTGCGAAGACCCGGTCGAGAGCTCCAGTGCCTGCGAACTGGGTTTGCAAACTACAGACCGCATAATACACGAAAACAATATGTCTATTGACTACAGCTTTTCGAATCATTCCGTTTATTGTTTTATACTCTTTATCACTAAAAACCTTAAATCAATTCAACGATTAATTTACACTAAAATTATTGAAATAATATTTGGATCTACTATTGAAAAGTTAGTGAAACAAGTTTTTGAATCATTTGCTTTTATTTGAGCATGTTCATGTTCTAACTTGTGCTATTAATTTGATTTTCTAAAACAGAATTATTAGCGAATTATTTATGAGATTTATGACTAAAGAGTCGTTTGTCAACCAAATCCATTGCTTACATCTGGCGCTGTGGCCACCCGTTGCCAACGCCTCAGTCGACGTACAAATCGAACCGGAAGTACAAAACGATTATTTGGAGCAAACAGTCGAAGCGCTCGAATCGCATATCAAATCACGAATTGATTCGATTAGTCCTTCGTTTTCCTATATTTTCACTCAATTATCGTTCGAAAAGTTTTTATTTAATAGTCTATCGAAACTCGAAACTCAGAAATCGAATAAAATATTTTTATACGACTTTTTAGATATGATTTTGGATGAAATTAAATGATTGATATTTTATTTAAATACACTGTTTATATATTTATAGTATTTATAATTAATAAAAATTTATTTATGAATTGTTTTAACTTTAAATGAGTAAATTCATTTCTATTAATTTATTATCGGTTATTAGAGATGATCAAGATTAATTATACAAAATTACATTTGTAGATTATACGAGGTTGGTTTAAGCATTTATATTTAGGATATTAAATTATTAGTACCGGTATATATAATTCAACTTGATTAATTTAATTCCTAAACTTATGAAATAAATTAATTATTAAATTATTAAATTTTTGTTTTACCTTGTTTATTTTATTAATTAACAAGCCATAATAAGTTGTCAATGCAACTGAGGATGTAGGAACTTGAATGTCATAACAAAATTATTTAATTATCATGTTCTCACAGTGATATCTGACTCATTCAATAACAGTTAACATGAATTTTATTCTTATAACTATAAACAACCTTGCACATTTCTATAAAATATTCTGAAATTTAATACTTGAATTAAACAAAAACTATAAAAGATATTTTAATGAATCCTTTTTTATTTTACGCAGATTTATATACAGTATATTAATAGAATAAACTGAATTGAACCCATTTTACAAAATACTAAGTTTAGAAGTTAAATTCTTAATTTAAACAATGTTGCCATTGAGTACCCAAAGTTTTTAAAAATTTATTTAAAACCTTATTTATAGCTGTGTTAAATAATGAAAAAATATTCTTGGGTACTCGATGGCAACATGGTTTAGTTTAAGAATTTAACTTTTAAACATGATATTTTGTAGTTAAAACATACATTTTGTAAAATGTCTTTAATTCAGTTTATTCTATATATAATTCTGCGTAAAATGAAAAAGGATTCATTAAAATATCTTTTATAGTTTTTGTTTTACTGATGTTTAAAATTTAAGAATATATTGTGGATTGTGCAAGGTTGTCTATTTTATATAAGAATAATTGTTACACAAAAAATTATTAAAATAGGTAAAAACTGAACATTATTATATGCCCTTAGCATAATTAAAATAAAAATTAAAAACAAAAATGTTTACCGAAAGTACCGACATGGTATTTTAAAGCAAACTAAAATAAAGCATGAAATGGGTTGTTTGGTTAGGTATTTAAGTAACGACATACGGTATGCGAATTTACAATCTACCGTCGAAGACATGCTACCATTTTTTCCATGTATGATTATTTGTTAATTTACAGCAACTAATTCTTTTCATAATCGCACCTAATTTGTTAAACCGAAGAAACTTTGAAAAAATCTCTAATGC
>JAQIXC010001645.1:0-13762 GCA_034697605.1 Metabelba pulverosa
CCGCATTAATTTATCTCTAGCAGTTTTAGAACAGTTCTAATTTAAAAACAATTGGATTCAATTGAACAACTTATTATATTTTTGTTTTTAATGGAAATACTGTACAATGGAAATTTTTAATAATTTTAAACTTTGCACCTGATTAAAGCTGAACTAGCAATGAATCATTTACTTTTATCTTTGTACAATTTTATCCGTTGCCACTACAATACATGTTACTGTAACTGCATTTATTCAAACATTAAATAACTTACACTTCTAATTGTAAATTAAATAGTAGAATATTTAAGCACAGGTAATAATTTTAAATATAAAAACAACAGTTAAAATTATATTTGTTTTAAAATACGGTTGTTTATTTATCCACTTTACAAAATTATAATCATTTACAGCACAAATAAATTAGACAAACAAATTATTTAGTTGTTAAAACTACTATTGCTAAAATATAAATAGCTTGATACTTAATAATTTTTATATTAAATAAAAATTGTAATAGTAAATAGTAGCTTGTATAAAATAGATTTTTGTGTTATCCGATTGCTTGAATCGCATAAATAAAATATTAGCAAGCATAATTTGCGTAAATTTAAGCAGGGTTTAAGTCGGGATTGGTACTTTTGGGCACCGGCGACGCGATGACCCGTTCGAAAAACCACCACTTGTGCGCGGCCGCGCCGAAAACCACCAGGGCGAGTAGCAAGAATATTACCCCGGCCACTACCGAGCCGATGAAGCACAGTATCGAGATTAGTAGCAAGATGAGCGAGACGACGCCGAGATGCCACGCACGGATGTGTTCGTAATTCATACTTGCTATTTTCGCCAGTGCACTCACTTTTTCAAAAACAATCAAGACTAATTTTAATGTTTCTTATTTCTCTAGACAATAATAAATGTTCTGTCTAATATTAGTCGCGAATATAACGCCTAAATTTTTTTTATGCGTGACTAATTTTACGGAAACTATTGTTTGATTAGAATGTAATTTCTATACAGTTTATTGTCCAGGCAACACAATTGTTCTGATTAGATTATTCTGTACAGTATAACTTAGTGATTTTATTGCACTTATTAATAATGACATTAATACTGTAGTCACACCTTATTATATTTTCCATGTTACATTTAAAATATTTTTACATTAAAATATTTTTAATTCTGTATTTTATATTGATCATTATAATTTTTAGCTACTCAAATGTACAGTAGTATACATGTAGCTGGATGCATGTAACAATATTGCATATTTATTATGTATTTTTTTTGTATAAAATTTACAATATTACAGATTAAGGCATAATATTTTTATATAAAATGTACACTAGATTATTATGTCAAATTACATTTATAATTTATTTATATAATTTAACTAAGTAAATTTACATTAATTCCAGTTTACCAGGTATATTAGTAAACAGATTATTTAGTTTAAGTAAATCTTAATATCAAGTTTAAATAAACAATAATTTTAAATATACTGTACAATATAAAAATCTCAGAACTATGCAAAATTCAATTAATAACAATTACATAAAATCAAAACAATATCTTGTATAAAAAGTAGCATGTTGGCATTTGTTAACTAGTTTTACACTCAACTCTTCACTCGTTTTCGTATAGAAACCATTTGACGGCTGCGATGCCGAACACGACTAACGCGAGTATCAGGAATACAATGCCAGCCGTAGTCGAGCCGATGAAACATAAGCTGGATATTACTAGCAAGGTGAATGAAATTAGACCAATGTGCCAAGCTCTCACGCGGGTACAGATGCTCATTATTGATATATTTACAAATTAAACTATTTAATAATAATGTGAAATGGTTGTATTGTAAGTTTATTTGACGTTTTAAAATAGCTGTGTAATGTAATTGTTTGCTTAGCATTCTTTAGTTTTAGACTTAGTTAGTTTGCACCTTGGTAACCATTATAATGCTTGATAAGATTATGTCCTTTATTATAACTTGTAAAATTTATTTAAATTATGAATATAATATATAAATTATAATGTTTTTATTAAATTGCGCAAAATATTCTAGTTACAATTATTTTATCATTAAATAATTAATTAATTGAAAAATTACATTTTTATAAATATAATTATCATTATTAATTAGTTTAGTTCATTTATATATCATTATTATTTTATGCAATACAAAATATTCTTAATTAAATAAAAATGTAACTTTGTACAACTATTAAATTGTGATTAAAATTAAACAACAAAAAAGTGTATTTACTATATTTTAACATTTAAGCAAAAAAGATAAGATAATTAGCGAAAATTCTTAGTTCAATAAACTTGCAATGCAAAAGTTGATTGCTTCAAGATTATAAACAAACATATTAAAAACTGCAAAGAAAACAGCACAAATCTCGATGAAAACTATTTTATACTGTACATGTAAAACACTTTTTCCATGTTTGTATGTGTAGGTTAACAATCGAACAGTGTAATTTCCGTAACAATAAATATTTATAACTAAAAAAACATGAAATTAAAATTAAACTATTTACAATGTTGGTTAAAATATCTATACATAAAAATACAATGCTCAATTGATTTAATCAAACCATTATTTCAACTAGATCTATTCCAACTCTACCTACTGCTGCACGGGGCCGAGCCGAGCTGGTCGGGCTGTCCGGCGCGCGACCTACTCTACCCGTGCACTTGCCATCACTCGATCTTCGGAACACACGTCTACTGCGGCGGCGACGACCCGATAAACTTGGAGAACGTATTCGACTCACTGAGCGCCGGCCTCTCGCACGAGAAGAAGCACTTCAGGCACCTGACGCTCGCCAACAGCGCCGTATCGGAGCTGAACGAGAACTGCTTGCGCGACATCACGTTCGACGCGATTCTCATCGAAAACGCGCGTAATCTGAGCCGAATCCACAGCCGCGCGTTCACCGACACGAACTGGCACGTGCGTCAGTTCACCATGACCAATTGCACGCGCTTCGACACGGCCGCCGCCGACGCGTACGACCTGTTCGATGCAGTTAGCAAGTTCAAAAATCTCGAATCGTTCGAAGTGTCCGGCACGAATTTGCGCAAGATACCCGCGCACGCGTTCAGGCCGATCAACGGTTTGCAGCGTAATCTCACCATGATCAATATTAGCGGCAAAAGTGTGCAGTTTTTAGGTGAGAATGCGTTCCGAAGTTTAAGTGGGTTACAGCGCCTGACGATTGCGAATACGTCCGTCGCGTACATACCGGCCAACGCTTTCGCGTTCAATCGGCAGTCGGGCAGCGAACTCGTCGTCGATTTGTCGAACAATACGCTATTGACTGCTCAGGCGTTCGGTTTGCGGTCGTTGTCGTACATCGCGCGGCCGACGCACCTCCGCCTCGACGCGACGCCTCTCCTCCGCGAAGAGATATTCCTGCCGTTCCTGTCGGCGAATCCGCGAAATACGGTTCGACTGACCGGCGATGCGTTTGATTGCGACAATTGCGCTAATTTCTGGTTGCGCCGAAATGTCGAGCTTCTCTCCAGATTAATTAATTTACACTGCTCAAACGGACTCAATGTTACGCATAATAATAATTTTATTAATTGCGCGCATTAATAAAATGCACAGTGTATTCTCTGTGAAAATACACATTATTTATCAATTGTGTAACAACAGTTAAATTCGTAACTATTTTACTATAATTTATAATGCAATAATAATAAATTGCAAATTTTTAATATATTACTTTTATTAAGCATATTAACAATTTATGTTTGTTTATAAAAATAATATTTAGATGTATTGTAGATATTCTGTATAAATTACAAATGCTATAAACGATTGCATTAATGTTTTTACAATACAAATATAGCTAATATATAGAGTAGTTAAAATTAATTACTGTATAACAGTAATACAGCACTGTAAAGAGTACAAAATTATATAAATATATAAATTTTATATAGCTAATATTTTACACTTTATAAAATATTTAAAAATATTTATGTTAAATGTCAGCATCAATATAACGTAATAATAATTATTAATTCAAAACATAAAGATTGAATTTCAAAAATTAAAATTTTATTAGAATTAGAATTTATTTTAAAAATATATATGCATCTTGAATGTATAAATTTTAAGGAAACAATAAAGTTATTGCATGTTATTAAGACATGAGCAAACGATAATAATTGGTAAATTTTAAAACATTTACTATGCTAGTTTACTATTGATAATAACATTAAAATTTATTTATTTTGACAACTATTACTTGGAACTTTGATATTTATCATTTTTAATATTAATTGCTAATTATATTGAAACATTTATAACAACATTCATAAATAGCCTAAAAACCTTATAAGTAATGCAAGAATAATATAACCATTGTAAGTTTATTGAAAACACATATTTAAATGTGAACTGTCTTAATTAATTCGCGTATAATATCGTTGATACCAACGTCGAAACTCTTTTATCATTTTATCATTTTTGGTCAGCACTGGCCGCGCGAGTGAACGCATGTTATTCCAGATGAAGAAATCAGGTCGCACATTCTGTAACAAGAAGTATTTCTAAACTTAATATTAACTTATTAAAACTAAATCTATAATTAGAACTGTGTGTTAATATGTATAACCATAATTGTTTAATATTAAAAAGTATAAACATTATACATATAACATTATATGTAAATAAAAATGATAAGAAATAATATATACAGTTCATACACCGGTCACAAAGACATGCTGAAATAGAAACTAGATGACTGGCTTGAAAACGCGCATGATGATATTATTGGGCACGAACATCGTCGAGCGGAAGAGCGTCAACTCGGGCTCAACCGGTACGGCATAGGAGACGATGCGAATGCCGGCGCACTGCTTGTCGATAGTCGACGGCCCGATCGGCTGGTAGTGAAAGAGTACACTGTACATTTTAACGCCGAATATGCAGATATCAATGTCCATCTCAAAGCTGTAAATGTTGTTCGGGTTGTCTACCGAGCTCTCCACTCGCCATATGCCGCGCGGGTATCTCAGCTCCAGCAGCTTGATAACCGCGTTATGCACAAAGCCGAAATGCTCAAGATCAAATGAGTTTTCCATCACGTTCTTTAATTTTTAAAATAACAGTGTAACGATTATAATGCTTAGTCATTAAATAATCCTGTAACCACCTTTACATGAACTAAAACATTAAATAAACTTATCAATTTAACTAAAACTATCTACAATTCTGTAGTTCTGTTTTTAGAAATTGTCTCTAATAATTTTTGCAAAAATAATAGATGCTAAAATTATAAAACAATACGTGGTTTTAATTAATAGCTAGCGAATTTGCGCTAAATTATGGATTAAAATTATTATTTCTACATAGAGCACCTGTACGTTCGTGTAGACAAATTTCGGTTCGGCTGAAATCGAGAGCACATCTTTCGACTCCCAGGCCACGTATGCCGGGTCCGCGTCGGGCGCTTCGCCTCCGCTGTGATACCAGACATATAGCAAACCGTTTGCTTCGAAACACTTCCACACTTTGATCGAAGCGTTCGCTTTCGACACTTCATTGTCTATAAAATTAATTAATATTTAAATTTTATTTATAATTACATAAATTATTAATATGTTAATGGTTAAATAATAATTAAACATATAAAAACTTCATTGCAACGTGTTAATTTTTGCACATTTTGTTTTATCATGTTTATATTTAAACTGTACTAATAATAATTAGGAACTTTCCAAACCTCGGAACCTGAATTCCAGGTCCGGGTCTGTGTCCTCAATGAGAAAGTCCCGGTTCGGTCAGAGTTTTACATATGATCTTAAAATACTCATGCTTATATAATGCTGCTTAGATTTAAAGAATACTCGGTACTTAGCATGTAAACATTAGCAAATTAACTATAACTAGTAACTTACCATCTAGTTTATGAATGCTCATGCTTACATAGATTTACTAATGCTACTTATATTTATAAAATACTTAGCATGCAAATATTAACAAATTACAACTACTACTAGTAACTCACGATCGAGATTAGGAATGCTTAGACAGGCGCCGCTCTCGCCGGCGAACGCCCAGCCGTGAAACGGACAGCGAATGCAGTCGCGACCCGACTCGCGGACAACCGAACCGCCGACTCCGAGATTTGCGCCCAAATGCGGACAATAGGCGCTGAGTATATGCGGGACTCCCGACGCGCCCCTAAACAGCACCACATCCTCACCGCACAGACGCATAGCTTTGACGCCATTCCGCGCCAATTGGGCCGAAGCGGCGATTATATACCAGCCGTTCGGATAACCGACAAACGGTTGCGCATTCGGATCGGCTTTTCGTTTGTCGAGAAATAGCGGCTAAATGTACATGCATAATTAATTAACACTATATTGCTTACCTATTATTTCAGTAATTAATTAAATTTATAAAGCGCTGCATGTTAAATAGATAAACAATTTTCTTGTTGCAATAATAAATAATACTACCTTTGGTGAAACATCAATAATATTTAACAAATATACCAATATTAACAAACTAATCGTAATAATGAAAAATAAAAGCAACATTGCGTTTAGGCAAAAATAAAACAATAAAATATTTGTATAATTGCGGATTAAATTTATACGTGTTTATTGTCATTAAAACTAGTAATTATTTTGCAATGCATAAACCTGAATTCATCAAAGCTAAATTTAGTAAAGATATCAAATTAAATGCTATATATGTAAAAAACGTCTAGCGTCAAGCAATTATAATTACGTAATTTAGTTTTATGTAATTATATTGAAGGTAAACTGAATTGTTTATTTTATAATTGTATTTTCTATTATCAAGTTGTATGCAAATGTTATATTATGAATTGAAAATATAGAGGTTGTGAAAATGTACAAGTTTATATGTAAGGTTACTATAAATTCTTCAAGGTTTAGAAATTCCATTTATTAGTTAATATTTTTTATATAACAAATATTAATACATAGAGTGGCATGTTTCTTTGCCTGGATTGAATTTCGTTCTGATTATCAATTTGACGACAAAGTCAAATATTTTATATGGCATAAAATTTCTATGCACAATTGTCCATTACTGCAGTTATTATTTTACAAATACAATAAAAGGAATTAGTATAATAATAAAAATATTATATTATTTATAATTAGTATTAATTCATTAAGGACTAACATTTGATTATAAAATATTTTTTTATTTCTATCTACGGTAATTTAATAAGTAACATTAGGTAATTTTAAAATATCAATTTTTTCCTTAAATTTATAAGTTTACATTGTTATTATTAAGCAATTTACACCTAAACACTTAGATCTTAACTTTTATAATATAACATCTTAACATTATAATTTGTTTGCCTATTTAAAAATATTGTAATTTATAATGTAATTCAGATAATAAAGTTTAATTGTGTTAACATATCAATATTTTATTAATAAGATTGAATGTATTTATATATACATTTGTTGTTATTTTGATAACAAATTTTGGGCAATTTCGACATAGCAAAAAAAAATAAAGGCTAGATAATTTTGTACTCTAACAGTAACTATATAAATATTTTTACAAATAATCAGTGGAGAAATGCTGCTACGAATTAATAATAGTACAGTATGAATAATTTTCCAAAATTTTTCTTATATACTTTGGGGCAACGCTAGTATTGAGTGATAATAAGATATTATAATATATATATATAATATTAAAAGTGTATAACATTTTCACGATTAATGAAATTTCGAGTTTCTCTTTAGATTAATTAATCATGCTCATAAGACTTAATGTTATGCATAATAATTTTATTAATTGCGCACATTAATAAAAATGCACAGTGTACTCTCTATTAAAATGCATACTGGTTATTAATTCTTTAACAACAGTTATATTCTATATTTACAACTAATTTACTGTAATTTATAATGCAATATTAATAAATTGCAAATTTTTAATATATTACTTTATAAAGCATATTAATAATTAATGTTTGTTTATAAAATTATTAATTAAATACATATGCTGTAGATAACTTATACTGTGTGAATTACAAATTAGCACTGTGTCCTAATAATAATGATTTCTTAATATTATCTTGATAATGATAATAATATTATTGCTTGTAAATTATAAGCAGTAATACAGTATTAATATGTTTTTGATAAAATAAGTTTACAATATATTAAATTTGCATGATATTAAATAGGCAAGTATGTTTTACCAAGAAATCAAACAGTGGTGGCCTACACGTGTGCGATGCACATGGATGAGCAGTATTAGCCGAATGCCGATCAGTTCATACCCGAAATACCTGAGTGACGGCCAACTCGTGAAACCGGTGCCCAATACGCACATACCGTTCGGCGTCGGCCGTCGCGTCTGTCCGGGCGAGAGGTTAGCGATCGCCGACTTATTCCTCGTTTTGGTCCGATTTCGGCAGTCGAGCCGAGACTACGATCTCGTATTTCACGAACACCAGGGCTTAGATCCCAATCCCGACCAGAAATTATTCTTCACTACAAGTGAATTTGAAATTGTATTAAGCACATTTGCAAATAAAATAATTTTACTCTGTATAACTGAAATACAATAAAATACAGTATTGTATTATGCAATTGTTCCTTTTTTTAACATTAACATTTAACTTTAAATATGCGTTTTTAAAAAGTTATTATTCTTGTGTATAATGCTTAAAATTTTTAAAATTATATAATTGTTTATTACAAACTATTCACAATGTTTTTATTTATTTAAGGTAGAATTTACCCTGTATCATATGAAAATAGTGTAAATGCGAAATAAATATATTAAATGCGATAAGACTTTTGAACATGTTGATAATGTATATCACAAGTGCGATATCTCTCAAATAATATGCAGTAAATTATACTGTCTACTAATTAATTTATTCAAACAAAAGTCAATTATATTAATATTATTATTATGTAATTTAGATAATATTATTTTACATTTATGAAGTGAATAAAACAAATTAAACTCATCAAGCAAAATTTTCAAAGTCTGCAAATATACATAGTACAAACTGACCAATTGTAAATGAACGCGATTGAAGTGGATCTGTATGAGGGCCCGTACGAAATGGCAGTGGTATGGGTGCTCGTGGCGGTGCAACTGCTCGGCACACTGTCCAACATTATATGTGTGCTAATTGTGGCGCAAACGGCGCACTCGATGTCGCGGCTGCGGCCGAGAGCGCTGATGGCGAACATCGCCGTCTCGGACACAATACTCACCTACAACTCGCTCATACCGCGCCTTCTCGTCCTCCCGTACGTCGTCGGCGCGCATATGCCGGCCGCGCACGTCGTCCAATCGATTCGCGCGTATGTCGACGCCATTACGCTATACGTCACGTCATTCACATTTACGTACATCGCGTGCGACCGATACTACGCGATCGCCCGGCTATTCGACAACCCGTTCGACGCGTGGCCTACGCGCCGCGTCATTGCCGTCATCTGGTGCGCGAGTGGCGTACTGTCCGTACCGTTTCTGGTCACCAATGATGTCGATTACATCGATTTCGCGACTCTGACACTGCACTGCATTAACGACAGTTCGTATCTGAATTGGTTGAGCGCCGACACGACGTTCTACGAAGTGACGCGAGTGTTCGCCGTGTGCGCCAACTTCTTCATCCCAACCCTAGTGGTCGGCTGGTATTCGGCCAAAATCATTGTGCAACTGGTTGATTATTACCGAAACGCGATGAGTGGGGTTCGCGTGTCCATCGACCATCGGCGCTGCGAAGTGACCAAACGCCTGATCGCCGTTCTCTTCATCTTTATAGTCAAGAATAGCATGTATTATATGGCGGCCGAGAATTGGCGCAACATTTTCGCCGACTCGCCGGCCAAGTCGTGCGGACTGACGACCGCCTATTTCTTCTATTACGATACGTTCCGTACGACCACTGCTGCCATTCCCGTCATATTCTTTTGGTTTAGTTCCGACTTTCGGCGAGAGTTTGCCGATTGTCTGCAGAAACTTCAGTCGCGTTTCGCGGCCCGAGATGTCGGCGCCGAGAAGTGCACTGTTGTCACTCAATTTTAAACTATTCACATAATGTACCGTACAAATTTTATTTATTTTTATTTAGAAATCATTTATACAATTAATTTATAAAAATGATGTGAAATAAGTTATATACTTTATTAAAAGTTATTATAATTATCTCATTACATTGCATTATACAGTATAATTTTTTTATATAAATTATAAGTTATTAAAAGTTGATTTCAACGTATCAGTTTCTAAAATTTTTGAAACTATTTATAAAATAATTGCATAATAAATTATAAAAATTTATAAATTAACTCTAGTCAAAGCAAAATACTTGACTTGAATGTTGATTAATATATTTTTTGATTAAATGTGTAGTGATAAATAAAACGTAAAAATGTTAAACAAAAATTATGCAAATATTATCGGTATTATTTATAAATTTTATTAACAAAACAAGTAATATGTTCGGTTAAATGCAAATAATAATAATAATAAATAAATGTAAAATTTAATTAAAATTAAGAATTACTAATATTTTACATAATTAATATTTTATTCAAATTATTCGAAAGTAAATTACAAGGTTCTCTTAGTTGCATAAATAGTTTTAAATAAATCGGTTGAATTAAACTAGATGCAATTTAAATGTTTGCAATTAATCTATTATAATATAATTCCTAACTGAGCTAGTTACCTAGTTATGGTGACATATTAATTCTTTATTTTATGGCAACAGAATAAAGTTTAATTATATTTTAAATTAACTCACTAATTGATGTTGCTATTAAATAAATAAAATGTATATCTTAAAATATTATTATGTATGATTATAATATTATAATAAATATGCTTAATATTTATTTATTACTTAATCAACGCATAAAATATGAGTGTATTAGATAGATATTGTCCAAAGCGGCGTTTGTTTCATCTTATACACCATAGAACACTATGTTATACTCGAGAGATCTCAATTTAACCATTGGTCACTATGCTATACTCAACTGAATTCATTTTCACCATAGAACACTATGTTATACTCGAGAGATCTCAATTTAACCATTGGTCACTATGCTATACTCAACTGAATTCATTTTTACCATAGAACACTATGTTATACTCGAGAGATCTCAATTTAACCATTGGTCACTATGCTATACTCAACTGAATTCATTTTTACCATAGAACACTATGTTATACTCGAGAGATCTCAATTTAACCATTGGTCACTATGCTATACTCAACTGATTTCAGTTTCTCTATAGAAGACAATTGTATACGGTTCTGATTGTATTTTGATCATTAAACCGCATATTTTACTCGACTGACTTTGTTTTGACCAGTGGTCACTTAGTCAGACTATTAAAATATTAATTTGATAATTATGTGGCTTGCAATATTGTATTCGGGATTTTGTGCATTCGGGATTTTGTGTATTCGGGATTTTGTGCATTCGGGATTTTGTGCTTTCGGGATTTTGTGCATTCGGGATTATGTAATTCGGGATTTTGTGTAGGAACCTTTTAGTTTATTATTAATAGCGCGCCATATTGAGATGGCTTACAAATGGGACACATTGATGGATCGTGTGCATGATTCGGGGTATACTACCATACCTAGGAAATACATTAGGCTAGTGGATTGGACGGCACTCCACGGCTAGTGGAGAACGGTATTGGAGGATAGTACGACAATTAATATGCGGTATGGGAATTTGCATTATAATGGCTCGGCTCAGAACTAATTTTAATCTAGGTTTATGATGGGTAACTTTCAACGAGCTGATATTGAGGATTGTACAACAATAAATATGTGGTATGGGAAGTTGCATTAAGATGGCTTGGCTCAGCACTTATATTAATCTAGGTTAATGATAAATGACTGTGAACGAGCTGATATTGAGGATTGTACGACAATTAATATGTGGTATAAGAAGTTGCATTAATATGGCTTGGCTTAGCACAAATTACACTAACAGCACTAAACAGCATTAGCTTATCACAAATATTAATCTATGCTAAATAAATAATTATGCTCTCTTGTGAAGGGAGTGTAAAACGTATACTTGCGCATCTGTGAAGTTTTTGTGTAGCTTACTAATATTGAAGGGGATGCAAGTAAATTGTAAAACGTAATTACTGACATAGGTTATAAGAAGTCGCATTAAGGTGGCTTGATTGGTCACTAAAATTAATCTATATTTATGATAAGGTAAATTTAATGGAATAATATTTAGAGGTAATATATTTGAGTAGGTAAACTTAATTAATATTACTGTATATGCTTTAAAATAAATGATTAAAACCAACTACATATTATGGACTTTTTATCAAAGGCATTAACGTCATACTGGGCAGTCTTGTTTTTCAATACATTCTCTTACGTTAGGCCTAGCCTTTGGAATATTACATGCTATATATTAAATTAAGAATATTTTATCTGTTTATTAGTCAAATTTTAAATTAATTTATAGTTTTATTTTATTTTATTGTAACTTATTATTACTTTGTGTTTTATTATTTTTACAATCCTATTTTTTAAGAATAAACATGTATATTGAGTACAAATTATTTATTCAAAAAAATATGTTGTATTTTTTAACTTTGACTTACTTTACAATGTAAAAATAATCTATTATGTACTAAAATTACACAAATTACATAAATAATATTTAAAGGTATGAGCATGTAACTTTTTCCGATAATTGTATAAAATATAATTTTATTAGTTCTAATATTACACATTATTTTATTGTCATGCAACAAGATTCATCATAATTTTTATTGAAATATTTATTTTAATCATGTCATTTATAAATTCAAACATTTGTTTTGTGTACTTTTAGTTTCTGTAGAGAAAATACTGTCTTTTTATGTTTAAATTTACATGTAAACATTTTTTGTAATGTACGTTTTTAAACAAAATAGTAAAATTTATCATGCATAAATTAAAATTTGTTATTTGTATTTCTTATTGTTTAAAAACTATTGTATAATGTTTATTATTGCTAACAGTAATGACGTGGTGTTGAGTAACCATGCTATATTATTGTGATGCGCAAAGTCCAGTTACGGCGAAGACGGAGAATGCCTACCGAACTTCGGGGTATCGCCCGTTTGACTCGTTTCAGGTCCTTTCGAGGATTCAAATAACTGAAACTCCGATTGTATGAAAGAACGACTTTATTGGTCGTCTCGTCTCTACTGAGACCAAACAACAAGTGAAGTGAATACAGATTTTGATTTGAGTTATTTAGACTCTCATAGAGTCAAAGTGAATACAAAGTTAGTGTGAGTTCGAAAGTATGCGAACTCACACTCAGGCATCTAGGGGTTTAAGCTTGGTTATAACAACGATATGGATTAGTAGGTAGTAATTGGTGAGAATGTGGAGTTGGCTCATAGCATTATTTTATATTTCAGCTAACATTATATTACAGTAATACTGATATTAAAAAACAACATTACAAAATTGTTTTCTATTTTTATTAAAATTGCATGAATATTATTTCGAATAGAATTGCTTAATCCAACGTCTATATCTAACCAAGCTACTTTCATGTTTGGCTAAATGTGGATGTTTCAGGAATTTCTTGTTATTCCAGATAACGATATCTCGTTGAATCTATCATGTACAAATTGTTAGTTTAATTAAATAGATAATAAAAGATAATATGAGTATTTGAAATATCAAATAGTACCATGACTGTTTCGCCGTAAATCATAAACTTCGAGAATAGGAACGCAATGAGTG
>JAQIXC010001646.1:0-13757 GCA_034697605.1 Metabelba pulverosa
AAAATATTTACTAATAGTGTTGTTTCTTCATTGTGTTATCAACATAAATATTAACATTGAAAATATAGAATAAATGCAATTGGAATTGCATTTTGGGTATAGTCTACTAATGTGCTTAGGAAGAGCATTGTAAAACTGCACACTTTTAGCGTTATATTAATAGTGCGCCAATATGAGATAGCTTACAAATGGAACATATTAGTGGATGGGGTGTATTAGTGGAGGGTATATTGCCATAGGATATGCAATGGATCGGTTGAATTTTGGGATTTGTGGTGCTACTTGTAGAGGAGTTAAGAATTTATAAGTGGTTAGGGGTACCGGGCCTTCCTGTGTTAGATGCCAATTATATGGGCCACTGATATTTGATATACGTGTTGGGCTTTTGGGTGTTCTTGGTCTGGCCAAATATTAGATTTTTGGTGAAACTGGTATGGGAGCTAAAGTTTTATAAGTGGTTAAGCGTACCGGGCCTCCACGTGCTGGAAGCCGGTGAGCTGGCTTTCTGGTATTTGGTATACGTCCTGGTCTATGTTGTATGTGTGGCTGGGACGAGTTTCGAAATTTTAGTGCAACTGGTATGGGAGATATGAATTTATACGCGGTTAAGGGTACCGTGCCCCCCGGTGCTGGAAGCAAGTGAGCTGGGCTGCTAGTATTTAGTATGCGTGTTGGTGTATGCTGTATGTGTAGCTGGGCCGAGTTTTGGAATTTTAATGCAACTGGTATGTGAGATATGAATTTATATAAGGTTTATGATACCGGGCCTCCCGGGCCTGGAAGACGGAGAGCTGGCTTGCTGGTATTTGGTATGCGTGTTGGTCTATGCTATATGTGTAGCTGCGCCTAGTTTAAACATTTTAATGAAACTGATGTGGAAAATATGAATTTATATGTGGTTAAGGGTACCGGGCCTGCCGGTGCTGGAAGCCGGTTAGCTGGGCTGCTGGTATTTGGTAAACGGGCTGGCCTAGTGGATGTACGTGGCTGAGGTAAGTAATGCTGTTATAGGTGTGTAAGCAGTTGTTCAATTAGGGCTGATATATTATCTCTTTATTTGCAATCGAATAAATTAACCTGTACATGAGTATAGTATTTTAATCCGAAAATTAGTGAAAATATATTGTTATGGTTGTTTTTGTGATTTTATTGTAACTCATTGTTGCAAATCGTATTGTACGCTTGCGTGAAAATCGGAGTGCGCATGCGGTAAAATACATTGTTGTCATATTGTTGTGCACATTTTCACGTTTGCGGAAATTCATTACAAATTCACTCAATTCAGACCAGTTTCAAACAAAGACATTATAGACAAGGATGAGTTCATTTAGTAACGAACATAAAAGGCGCGACGATAAGAGAGCGCGGCTTGGGCGAAAGGATAGAAGAGCGCGGAGTGGGAGAGAGGATAGGCGAATACACCAGCGCAATGGGCAAGAAGACGTGAGAGCGCGGATTGGGCGTGAGGACAAACGGGAGCGCAGTGGACGGGAAGATAGGAGAGTTAGGGCACGGAATGGACGGCTTGATGACCGATTGCGGGACAGTAGTCGACTTCCAGCCCATAATAAAGACGATTTAAGTATGAAATGTTTGGAAAACATTTACGAAAGGAGCATCAGTGAAGGGCCGACGGTTTAGTGCCATTCTTGCCACGGCCTCTTCTTTGCCAAATCGATTACGTCATTCGAACGGCAGGAGCTCATTTAGCGAATAGGCGTTGATTTGGTTTTAATTGCGACACAGGACGTCCAGGACGCAGACATACGTTTATGCGCCACATGTCGCTCACATTTGTTTACGGGCAGTGTCACTAAAATTTTTAACGGCATTGATTTTCCTCCTGTACCAGATGAACTGCGGGGACTCAAGGAGTTGGAAGAGCGCTTCGTATCGACCCGATTGTCATTCATGCAGATTCGAGAGCTCGGCATTGATAAGCAGTACGGAATTCATGGCAACGTAGTCAACGTGCCGATTCCACTCCTCAAGTCGATTGATGTCTTGCCGCGGGCGCATAACGAGTTGGAAACGATTGAAATTCAACTGAAGCGGATGGTGCAGCACAAGTCTACTTATTTGCACCAGACGATTCGGCCGTTGATTGTGTTAAATGCCGCCCAATGGCTCTGTCAGCAGCTGCTATACCGAGAGGAAGGCGATTCAATATCGTCGGAATGGCATTCGATTCACCGCACTCTGGGGATCGGGTCGTTCGTTGCCGGCGAATCGGACGAGCAATACGTGGACACAAATAACAATACGGATACTCTTTCAACGCCGAATGATGAATGGGACGAGACACGCGGTGACGAGAATTTAAATCCTGGCGGTGATCAGACACTCCTGAAAGAACGACTCGTCTTTGCACCTGGAGAAGGCGTCAGTCCAATATCTTTACTGGGCGACGAGTACTCAGAGGAGTTGTCGTTTCCCACCATCTACTGTGGCCGCAAGCGGGAGACAACCATCAAGATGTCGTATAATGATATCGCCAAATCGGAGATTCGCCGTAAGGACCGCCGTTCCTGTAGGCCGGCGAAACTATTCTTCATGTACCGGATAAAGGAAACGTTGGCGCTTCGCAACGCAATCAACATTTGCTTGCGCAAGAACTCGCAGTATGGGCTCCGCGCAAACCAGGCATTAGACTCCGAAGCCGTCCAACAACTGCTCAATTTGGACGAGGCCTTTTGGGTTCTGGCGCAAGATCGCTCGTCACCGGCCTATTGGCAGCAGAAGATGCGAGAACTAATGGCAATGGTTCGGCAGCTGGGAGTTCCGACTTTCTTCTTGACGTTGTCTGCAGCCGAGACCCGGTGGACCAAACTACTTGTGATACTCGTTGATGTACTACATAACCGCAAGATCACCACAGAGGAGGCAGCGCAAATGTCGTACGTTAAAAAGTGCGACCTCGGATCCGGTTACATGCGCCCGATATTTTGACTACAGGTTTCGCGAACTCTTCAAAGTCGTCAATGCGGCGAATAGACCGTTTGTCGGACACAAAGTGCTGGACTCGTACGTCCGCATCGAGTTTCAGCATCGAGGCTCACCTCATGTTCATTGCCTGTTGTGGCTGGAAAATGCCCCGCAGTTCGACTCAACGTCGCCTCAATCGGTTCGGCAGTGTGAGGACTTCATCACATGCTCGACGAGCGAAGACCTTCCGGCTGAGCTGACGCGCTATTAATACCACAAGCACTCGAAAACGTGCAAAAAGTTCAGAAATGACGACACCGTCTCCCGTTTCGGAGTACCGTTCTACCCGATGTCCCGCACCCAAATCATATAACCGCTCGACAAAGAGACGGTGAGTGATGCGGACGCCGACCGCTATGATGAACTTTTGGATCGAATCGTAGATTACATCAGCGAGATCGACCGCAAGATGCGAAAAAAAGGTAAGTGCAATTTTACTTTAAATTTTACGCAATTTTTGCACGCGTTGAGCATGAGCGAGGCCGAGTATCTAATGGCAATAAGATACTCGCTTAAGCGCAGTGAGGTTTTTCTAGAGCGCGCGCCGGCAAACATTCGCATTAATGTGTTTAATTAGGATATACTGCGAATGCATTGCGCGAATATGGATTTGCAGTTTGTTTTGCACCCATATTTGTGCGTCCACTACATCCTCAACTACATTAACAAATCTAATCGCGGGATGTCGTATCTACTGCAATCGGTCGTTAAGGACTGCAAGAACGGGTACGTTTCCCATCAACAGAAGCTCTACAAAATCTGTTCGACGTTCATGAACTGTAGCGAAGCCGTTTACATACTCCTATCAATGCCTCTTTCTATCGCTAGTCGGCCTACAATATTCGTCAACACCGGTGAGCGAGAGAAACGGACGCGAATCCTAAAGTCAGAAAAAAAGTTGCGCGAATTGGATCCGGACTCAACCGACATTATGGTTCTCGGATATTTGGAGTACTACTGCGCACGGCCTGTCGAGTTGGAAGACGTGTGCTTAGCCGATGTCGCAGCGAATTGTAACTTCTCGTAAACGCACAGCCACTTAAGAGACGGGAAAAAACGATTCTAGCCCGGATGGGGTTTTTAAGTTGAATGGCGGAATAAGTTGGCTCCGATAGCGCGTCAAGCCAAAGGTCATCCGGTATCGGCGATATCAACGGGCTAAGAATCCGGTCAATTTTTATCGAGAGCGAGCGATGCTCTATTGGCCGTGGAGAGACGAAGATTGTGAATTGATTGGTCGGGATTGTCGACAGTTGTGTTTAAACAATAGAGATGTTATAGACGGTCGTGAGCGCCAGTATGTCGACAACTTGGCGACGGATCTCGATGCGTTGGCTTCACGCGTAGAAGCCGATGCAGCAGTTGCTAGCATAAACCCGGACGAGGACATTAATCAGGATAGCGAGTACGCGGTGTACGACTTGCAGCGACCCAAGACGGGAATTGAGTTAAAGTAGGGACGAAGCCAGTTGCGGGCTGACAACAATAACAAGCAGACCGGCATGTTCGCAATGGCAAATGTAATCAGTGATAGTGACTACTCGGTACTCTGACGGATGCTCAACATTCTTCAGCGCAAGTACCTCATGGGCACTATGAATTTGATAAAGACGTCGGTCGATCCGCTCTACCACTTTGTGACGGGAGGTGCCGGCACTGGCAAAAGTGTCCTGATTCGCGCGCTATACCAATCGATGCTGCGTTGGTACGGCTTTAAGTGCCAGAATGCCGGCGACAAAGTCAAGATTCTGCTACTTGGGCCGACCGGAAAGAGCGCATTCTACATTAGCGGCACGACAATACACGCGGCGCTTGGCATTACCGTGTTGCAGAATGCGGCGCTACCACTGATGAGTGGCGACACAATGTCCACAATGCGAAACCGGTTCTGGTTTCTGAAGGCTTTGATCATTGACGAGATTTCGATGGTTGGCGCGCAAACTTTTCGGAAGATCGACCACCAATTGAAGCAAATCTTTAAAAATTGTTTTCCATTTGGTGGAATGTCGGTTTTCTGTTTTGGTAATTTTAACCAGCTTCGACCTGTGATGGACCGATACGTCTTTGAATCGGCCTCTCAATCGGATTACACACTGTTGGCCGGACCGCTGTTGTGGCGCCTGTTCCGGATGTTTCGGCTGAACGAAATAATGCGACAGAAAGATGACTGTCGTCGGGACAACTTCTGCCGGAAAACAACCGATTGTTTGAATCTTGTCTATTTGGAAAAACGAGTGATCAGTTGCCGGCAAAAGCGGTTCGCCTTTTCGCGACTAACGAGCAAGTCGATCGCTTCAACCGTCTGGCGTTGGACAAATCGCCGGAAACGGGATACACAGTAGAAGCGTTCGACCACATAGCGCAACCGATGAGCTATAAGGTGAGGTGTGGAGCGCTTTCATCGGTTGCAAACATGTCGACGCAAAAGACATACGGCCTGCCGAAGACAGTCGTTTTAAAAGTCGGAATTCGTTACATAATCACTACGAACATCGACATCAACGACGGTCTCGTCAACGGCACGAGCGGTGTACTTCGTCGCGTCGACCTCAACACCCAAAAAGAAGTGCAAATACTTTGGTTTGAATTTGAAGCCAGCCGTGTTGGTTCAACGGCTCGATCGGTATTTCCAGAACGCCGAGACGGTGACCGGCTTTTAACTCCAATTCTACGCGTCATTCGCGACATCAATACGCGGACTAAATGTCGACTGGTATTGGTTAGTCGCCGGCAATTCCCAGTAGTACCAGCCGAGGCCATAACCATCCACAAGTTCCATAGACAAACATATGACCAAGTCGTGGTGGATATGGCTAGCAAACTTGATCTTTCAAAATTGTACACTGCCTTCAGTCGAGCGAAAACTGCATCGGGACTGTTCCTGGTAGGTGACGAACTGAGGCCTATTGTGGAGCGCGGAGCCGAATACTCCATCGTCAAGGAGATGCGACGACTGGAAGAGGAGGCGCCGCTCACATTCGGTTTGCAATTCTTAGTTGACGAGTTGCCGCTGAAGCCGAACGCACTCGCCGTTGTGTACCTTGATGTCGGATGTTTGGCGACGCACTCCGTGGATCTTATGGCCGACCGAAACATCGCGGCGGCGGAGGTGTTGGTATTTGTAGAAACGAAAGCAAGTGGCGTCACTCTACCCGGGTTCGAGCTGATGGCCGAACTTGCAGCACAGGATACACGCCCAATGGGGACAGCGTTCTACTGCAAAATGGGGCAAAGCAGTATGTTTGAAGGAATTGTGGCGCAAAACACACTGGAGTGCAAGGGCGCGCACATTGAGTACTTGGCGGTCCGATATGCCGGTCACATACTGGTCGGGGTGTACGCATCGCCGAAGTATCCAAAGGAAACGGCTGTGATAGAACTGTCCGATCTCATTTGGCAGCTCAAAAAGCAAAGCGAGTCGATCTCTGTGTTCGCGGACCTCAACATTGAAAGGAGTTTGCCAATTGGCCGACAACTCAAAGAGGATATGAGTCGATTGGGATTGAATACCGGGTTGGCTGACGGTAAGCCGACTAACGCCTATGGCAACCAAATCAATTGGTTTCTAAGTTCAAGTTGTGGCGCGGTTTCGTGGGTCTACGAGACACTTGGCCTAGACCACAAACCAATCGTCGCAATTTTTAACATAATTTGTTGATAGATTACTTTTTATTATAATCAGCTATTTTGTGCTAATTTTTATAATAAAATATATTATTTTTTCAATTTATTTATTTTATTTATTGACATTAATTTTGCATTAACTCTATTTAAGATAGATGTAAGTTTTTGTATGATTTATTATTTTATTGATTTATATATTTATTTATTTACATGCTAAATTACAGATTTGCTTTCGTATAAATAATTTAATTTATAAATAAATTGTAATTTTAAATATAAATGTTTAATATGTCACTTTATTATAAACAAAATTAAAAAATTAAGTATTAATAAAATTAATATAGTTATTAAATTTTATTTATTTGTATTTTATCCTATTTTATCCTATTTTATCGTATTTTAAGGTTTATATTTATAAATATAAATAAAAATAGTCTATGATTTTATATATATCACGTGTAAAGACTATATTTAATTATAATGCTATTTATTAACATTAATAATGTTTATCACAATAATAATTTAGTCGAACAGCAATTTATGGCAAATATTCAAATAAATTCATTTATTTCATACGTTATTATTAATGTTAATTACTATATATTAGTTGTTTTAAACTAATATTAATGGCAATTATAATTTTATAAAAATAAAATATTTCAACATTTATGTATTTACCAAATAAAATGTTGCCAAGTTCTTAACAAATTATTTAGTTGACATATCGATTACTATCAGGAATAATGAACTCAGAAATACAATTATCTAAAATGTAAATTAAAAAATTAATAACAAGTATAATATAATTGAGTAAATATGTAATTTATTCTACAAACTTCATAGCAGTGCTGATAATCAATAACGAAATGGGTATAACAAGAAAATCCAAATTTCTTTAAAGCTAATCGCTCAATTACTAAAAGCATCTGGATAATAAATTTTAATATTTATTAAATATATATTATAAAATAATTTAACAATACCTTGAAATTTCGAAATTGTAACAATTGTCTATGTTTGCGTGTTTTAAAGTTAATCATTCTAAAAAACTTCGAGCGCATAATAAACAAGGTATTGATTGATCGATACTTAATCTTCTCAGTAACATTCACTGACGAAGCCGTAAATATAACAAATAGGAATATAATGATGTACAATGTAATTGCATAACTTATCAATAACATGTAAAAGCATATTTCATATATTTTAGTACTCGCATGTGGTCAATAGCTCAAAAACGGTAAGAGATATTTATATGCGGTCAAAACCATTTGGTACATTCAGCGAGTAATTATTTTTGTGCATAAAAAATTTTCAGGTCAAAGGTCACTAGATACAAAATAATGGAAGGTTTTCAAACCCCATATCTCCTGGATAAACGATAATAGATAGAACAAGTATTTATTAACACTTTTTGTTAAGGAGAAGTTAAAGTTTAATTTAACATCAAAATCATAAAAATCGGATTGCTAGATCAAAAGTTATAAGCATGCAAAGTTAGGCAAATTTGGCATTTTTTGATAATTTTTACTATTTTTGTTGAATTTCACCTATTTGTAAGAGTAAAGAAAATTAATAATTTAGTAAAGTTGAACAAAAATAGTGAAAATCATCAGAAAATGACAAAATTAACTAACTTTGCTTTGCTTACTGTTTGTGTTGGCAACCGACGGACTGGTAGTGCGGGCCACACTTTGGCCGCCCTTCGACGCAACCGAGATAGGCGAAAACGCTCACGTCGAGCTGAACAGGTTTGCAGTTTCTGACTACGAGGGCAAGACATTAGCCTCAAAGCGGATGAGCACCGTCGCAGTGGTCAATCCTAGCCCTGTGTGGAGTGATGACAACAAGTGTCAGATTGCGACGGCCATCTTCGGCGGCATCCGCTTTGAAGACATCGACCAGTTGGGGCGGCGAGCCACGGACAGTCGTCAAGCCTATGGATTCATCCGCGGCCGTTTAGACTTATACGACCGTCCCGAGGTCTACCAGTGCTGCCACGGCTGCAAAAAGGCTCAGTCTTCGGCCTGTATTGAGTGCCCCGATGCGGGACTCGAAACCACCGTTCGGCTCGTCGTTTATATCGATGATGGCGGCTCTATGGCCAAAGTCACCGTCTTTGAGGACCAGATTCGAGTCCTGTTGGCGTTGACTTCGCCGACCGAGTCGATCCTCGACTGCATTGCCGCCCGAATGTGCAAACTTGTCGGCATGAATATTGGCCTGAAAGCAAAGGCGAGTCGGCGACAGTTTGCGATGGAAGACCGGCGCGTTGAGTGTCTGCAGTTTACGGCCTTTAGCCCGGTTTTTATGTTAAACCAATAAATTTTTGTTTATTCTAATATTGTTGTAATGAATAAATATATATATATAAGCACTGGTAGCTAAGACACCGGTATACAATGCAAATCATTGGTGTATATGTTGAGGTACCGGGCCTCCCGGGCCTGGAAGATGGGGAGCTAAGCTGCTGGTATTCGGTATGCGTGCAGGTCTAGTAAGTATACGTGGCTGGGCCGAGTTTCGGAATTTTAATGCAATTGGTATGTGAGATATGATTTTATATGCCGTTAATGGTACCGGGCCTGCCGGTGCTAGAAGACGGTGAGCTGGCCGGCTGGTATTTGGTATACGTGCTGGTCTATGTTGTATATGTGGCTGGTGCGCATTTCGGAATTTTAGTGCAACTGGTATGAGAGATATGAATTTATATGCGGTTAAGGGTACCGGGCCTGCCGGTGCTGGAAGACGGTGAGCTGGCCTGCTGGTATTTGGTATACGTGTTGGTCTAATGGGTATACGTGGCTTGGCCGAGTTTCGGAATTTTAGGGTTTGGAAAACTGGGAGCTGGGCTGCTGGTATTCGGTAGACGTGCTAGGCTAGTGGGTGTACGTATCTGGGAAAGGTTAGGCATTTATAGATGCGTATGCAGTTGTTCTATTAGGACTGTTATAATTTTATTTTATTAACAATCGAATAAATTAACCTGTACAGGTGTTTAGTATTTTAATGCGAAAGGGGTGAAAATGTATTGTTATGGGCGTTTTCACTATTCTTATTGTTGCGCATTGTTGCGAACTGTATTGTTTGCTTGCTTGAAAATCGGGTTGCGCATGCGGTGAAAATGCATTGTTGGCACATTGTTGTGCACATTTTCACGTTTGCAGAAATTTATTACAAATTGCATTTCAAAACAAATCGGCACGCAATTCAGGTCAAAACTGCAAAAGATATTTAATAAGACATTGTATAGAATAAGAACAGAGAGTGAGCTAATGGATCTCAAAAACAGGAGTGGACGGGTAGATACGAGAGAGCGCAGTGGACGCGAGGACCGGCGAGTCAGGGAGCGCAGTGGAGGCGAGGACCGGAGAGTCAGGGAGCGCAGTGGACGCAATGAACGGCGAGTCAGGGAGCGCAGTAAAGGCGAGGACCGGAAAGTCAAGGAGCGCAGTGGGCGAGAGGACCGGCGAGTCAGGGAACGCAGTGAACTGAGTGATGACAGAGTTCGTGACAGTTCTAGGCTTCCGACGCGTAACAATTTGAGTACGGACGGCTTAGAAGGCCTCTACGAGAAGAGTATCAGTGAAGGGCCGACGGTTTGGTGCCATTCGTGCCACGGACTGTTCTTTGCCAAATCGATTGCGACATTTGAACGGCAGCAGCTCGAGGAGCGAATAAGCGTTGATTTGGTTTCGATCGCGACGCAGGACTGCCAGGACGTCGACATACGCTTATGCGTCACATGTCGCACACATTTGTTTACGGGCAGTGTCCCTAAGCTTAAAATATCTAATGGACTTTTGTTTCATCCCGTACCAGATCAACTGCAAGGACTCAGAGAGTTGGAAGAGCGCTTAGTATCGACGCGACTGCCATTCATGCAAATCCGGGAGCTCGGCATTGATAAGCAGTACGGAATTCATGGCAGCGTAGTCAATGTGCCGATTCCGCTCCAAAAATCCATCGATGTCTTGCCGCGCGCGTTCAACGAAACGGAGATAATCGAACTACAGTTGAAACGTATGGTGCAGCACAAGTCCACCTATCTGCACCAGACGATCCGTGCGTTGGTCGTGTTTGAGGTCGCCCAGTGGCTCTGTCAGCAGCCGCTATACCGAGAGGAAGGCGTTTCGATATCGTCGGAATGGCATTCGATTCACCGCACTCTGGGGATCGAGTCGTTCGTTGCCGGCGAATCGGACGAGCAATACGTGGACACAAATAACAATACGGATACTCTTCCAACACCGGTAGACGAATGGGACGAGACTCGCGGAGACGAGAATCTCAACCCCGGCGGCGACCAGACACTTTTGAAGGAAGGACTCGTTTTTGCACCTGGAGAAGGCGTCAGTCCGATATCCCTACTTGGCGACGAATACTCAGAGGAGTTGTCGTTCCCGACAATCTACTGCGGCCGCAAGCGGGAGACGACTGTCAAGCTGTCGTACAACAATATCGCCAAATCGGAAATCTGCCGAAAAGACCGCCGCTGCTGCAGGCCGGCAAAGCTGTTCTTCATGTACCGCAAGAAGGAACCGTTGGCGCTTCGCAACGCAATCAACATCTGCGTGCGCAAGAACTCGCAGTACGGCCTTTGCGCAAACCAGGCATTAGACTCTGAAGCCGTCCAACAACTGCTCAACTCGGACGAGGCTTTTCGGGTTCTGGCGCAAAATCGCTCGTCGCCGGCCTACTGGCAGCAGAAAATGCGCGAACTAATGGCGATGGTTCGGCAGCTGGGAGTTCCGACTTTTTTCTTGACGTTGTCTGCAGTCGAGACCCGCTGGACTGAACTACTAGTGATACTATCCGACGTGCTTTATCAGCGGAAGATTACGACAGAAGAGGCGGCGCAAATGTTGTACGTAGAGAAGTGCGATTTAATACGTTAGGATCCGGTTACATGTGCTTGATACTTTGATCATCGGTTCCGCGAACTCTTCAAAGTCATCGGCGCAGCAAACGGACCGTTTGCCGGACACAAAGTGTTGGACCCGTACGTCCTCATTGAGTTTCAACACCGAGGGTCACCACACGTCCATTCGACGTCGCCTCAATCGGTTTGGCAGTGTGAGGACTTCATTGCGCGGTTCATCACATCCTCGACGAGCGAAGACTTATCGGCTGAGCTAACGCGCTACCAGTACCACAAGCACTCGAAGACATGCAATAAGTTCAAGAATGACGACACCGTTTGCCGCTTCGGAGTTCCTTTCTACTCGATGTCGCTTACCCGGATCCTACAACCGCTCGACAAAGAGTTGGAGAGTGATAACGAAGCCGACCATTTTGACTAACTTTTGGACAAAATAGAGGACTACATCGGCGACATCGACCGCAAGATTCGACAAAAATGTAAGTTTGAATTTCCTTTAAATTTTACTCAGTTTTTGCACGCGTTGAGCATTAGCGAAGCCGAGTATCTGATGGCAATAAGATACTCGCTTAAGCGCAGTGAGGTATTTCTAAAGCGCGCGCCGGCAGATATTCGCATTAATGCGTTCAACAGGGACATCTTGCGTATGCACCGCGCAAACATGGATTTGCAATTTGTTTTGGACCCATACTCGTGCGTCCACTACATCCTTAACTACATCAACAAATCTAATCGCGGAATATCGTCTCTACTGCGATCGGTTGTTGAGGACTGCAGGAACGGCTATGTCTCGCACCAACTGAAGCTCTATAAAATCTGCTCTACATTCATGAACTGCAGTGAAGTTTCGAGCCAAGAGGCCGTCTATATCCTGCTGTCGATGCCTTTCTCGATTGCAAGTCGGCCGACAATATTAGTCAATACGGGCGAACGAGAGAAACGGACGCGAATCCTTAAATCTGAAAAGAAATTGCGCGAACTGGATCCGGACTCAACCGACATTATGGTTCTGGGACTTTTGGAGTACTACTGCGCCCGGCCAGTCGAGTTGGATAACGTGTGTTTAGCCGACTTTGCAGCGAATTATAACTTCTCGCGTACACGTAAACGCACAGCCACGTTAGAGACGGGAGAAGACGATTGTAGCCCCGATAGGGTCTTCAAATTGAATGGCGGGAAAGGTTGGCTCCGTAAACGGGTCAAACCAAAGGTCATCCGGTATCGGCGATACCAGCGAGAGAAGGATCCGGTCAACTTCTATCGAGAGCGAGCTATGCTCTATTGTCCGTGGAAAGACGAAGATCGAGACTTGATTGGTCGGGATTGTCGACAGTTGTGTTTAGACAATAGAGACGTTTTAGACGGCCGTGAGCGCCAGTATGTCGACAACTCGGCGACTGACTTCGATGCATTGGCCTCACGAGTAAAAGCCGATGACGTTAGTGATAACATAAACCCGGACGAGGACATTGATCAGGAGAGCGAATACGCCGTATACGACTTGCAGCGACCGCAGACAGGAATTGAATTGGAGTTTGGACGAGGCCAGTCGCGCGCAAACGGCCATAACAAACAGACCGGCACTTTTGCGATGTCTAATGTTGTCAGTGACAGCGATTACTCTATACTCTGCCGTACGCTCAACAATCTTCAGCGCAAGTACCTCATGGGCACTATGAATTTGGTGAAGACGTCGGTCGATCCGCTCTACCACTTTGTAACAGGAGGTGCCGGCACTGGCAAAAGTGTCCTTATACGCGCGCTCTACCAATCGCTGCTGCGTTGGTACGGCTTTAAGTGTCCGGATGCCGGCGACAAAATAAAGATTCTGCTACTTGGGCCGACAGGGAAGAGCGCATTCAGCATTGGCGGAACGACTATCCACGCAGCGCTTGATTATTGTGTCGCAAAACGCGGCGCTTCCACTTATGAGCGGCGACACAAAGTCAACCATGCGTAACCGGTTCTGGTTCCTAAAAGCTTTGATCATTGACGAGATTTCAATGGTCGGCGCGCAAACATTTCGGAAGATCGACCACCAGTTAAAGCAAATCTTCGACACTAGTCTTCCATTTGGTGGAATGTCGGTCTTTTGTTTTGGTGACTTCAACCAGCTTTGACCTGTGATGGACCGATACGTCTTTGAATCGGCCTCTCAATCGGACTACACACTGTTGGCCGGACCGCTGTTGTGGCGCCAGTTTCGAATGTTCCGCTTAACTGAAATCATGCGACAGAAGGATGACTTAGTGTTTGCCCAAGCACT
>JAQIXC010001647.1:0-13754 GCA_034697605.1 Metabelba pulverosa
TCTGCGATATCAAACACACGAACCGTTGAAATCAGCGTTTGTCGAGTGAGCGAGGGGTTCGACATCGGGTGTTGTTAGCACCGGATGCGCCGAGAATTCCTCTCTTACTATTGCAATATTTTTGCACAGTTTAGATTTGCACAGTACACTCTTAAAGACGTTACGCATTCGGAAAATATTCGCTCTCTTCGACTACACAGTATAAAACAGTTCGTAAACGGCTTTTTCGCGCATAGATTGTATGTAAGGAATGAAAACATATTACGGATATAAGGCGTTTGTGAGGGTTTGTGTGTTTGCGAAAAAAAGAGGAAAATATATTTTTATCGTTCGGTTGTATGAATATAAAAAAATTATCCAATTTTTTCTTTGGCACTAAACCAAAAAGCATTTTCAAGTACAAAATAAAGAGTTATCCAGAAGGAAGAATAAAGAAAATCGTACTTGTCTAAATCCCGAACACACATGCAGAACAAACTTCTTTTGAGAACTATTTTTTTCTCATATGCTGTTAAGTGAATTAAAAATAAATATTTTGTCAAGGCTTTTCTAACTTGATAAAATGGACTAAATCCTTATTACATAATACAATGCATAATGCATGCTACTGTGCGAATCGAAAATCGAGTCAATACACTGTTTGCTCTGTCTGTTTGGTTTGAAAGATACGACTCGATTCAGATATTGTATACAAGTCGAGCGTAATTTAAAATTATATCTATGGTGAAATAATAATTTTAAAAAAACAAGAACAAAAACACTTTATCTAAAACGCTTATTATATTGAATTTTGCACAGAATAAAATAAATTTCGAATCACGTCTGAGTAGCGATGAACGCAACCGTACTCTTTATAAACTTTAGATATGTGCAAGGTGCAAACTTATTTATTTAATTTTTTCTGCGCAAAAATCTAAGATTGTGCTTAACGCCTAGAGTTGGCTTAATTTAGTTTCAATTGCGAAAACTAAGCTCAAATTTAAATACGGTTTCTGGTTCAATTAAACATAAATAATGACTATTGCTTGCTAAAATATTCGATATACGGATCAAATATAATAAATTATGGCTCGTTATCAGCCATTA
Organism: Metabelba pulverosa; assembly: GCA_034697605.1. Taxonomy (NCBI): domain Eukaryota; kingdom Metazoa; phylum Arthropoda; class Arachnida; order Sarcoptiformes; family Damaeidae; genus Metabelba; species Metabelba pulverosa. The sequence continues at coordinate 1,087 of JAQIXC010001647.1, forward strand.
TTGCGCTACCGTATACTGCCAAGATCAATTACGGCAATATTCGAGCTGGAAAATATTTTTCTTGATTGATTATTCCAATTGATAATTGAAGATGACGGCTAAATATTTCCCACCTATTTTCCTACCATTAAACATGATAACTTATTCGCATACATGTGCGTAGGCATCGCCGAAGCATTAGTATTCGCACTTAATTCGCATTCAAACAACACATTTATCTCAACGCGAAAATTATTCAGTATTTTAATTAAAAACAACTTTTAAAAACGAAAAACTTTACATAATTTTTCAATTGAATAATGTTCTTACCTTGATTAACAATGGAATGATACGAGAAAATTAATTTCGGATATAATTCCAACATGTAAATAAATGTTTTATTTATGATCGTCCTTTGCCAATATATGACAGATGTAATTTTGCATTCATTTGAATTTTAAATTAAAATCGTTTTATTGTAGTCTGAAAATTATGCATTCTCATTTCTCATGTAAGGTACGCCTGTACTGTACAGTCTAGTGCCGATTGTAGCTTGCTCATCTGGGTTGAATAGGATTGTTGTATCCGCACACAGACCCAAATAATCTCTATTAATATCAAGTATAATCAAGTATATGGGTTCTGACCTTTTATTTGTTGATTTGCTTTTTGTTTATATTGTTTTTGTTTCTTATTTTTCATTTAATTCGCGAAACAATAACCACAACAACAAGAATGGCTTCAAATTTATTATTAAAATATTTACTAAAATACGAGAAGTTTTTTATTTTTGTAATTCAATCACGTATTGAATGCCCGATAATAAAGTGTTATTTTATATAGTTGATTTTTTCTCCTATAAATAAGTTCGGAAAATACTTTACACTTTTAAAAATCATTAATTATTCAGTCGTTTCTCATATGATTTCACATTTTTATAATTTATTAATAAACTGCATCTCATATTTATATAATATGCAAATTTTTGCTGTATATTATACTGTATATAAAAATAAAAACGCAATCAATCGATAATAATTTATTACATTGTATTTATTAAAACAAAAAATAAGTAACTCAATTAATAATAATAATAACCAGTGATTAAAATCAATATATATTTATTTTTATTAACTAATCGTTTTTTATTTATTTTGTTATACAATAATTAAAGTTAAAAATTTTCAAATAAAAAGATGGAAATAAAAAGTTATAATCAAAATATTCGTGTTTTACGAAAAATGTCAGACATTAGAAATTATTATTAAAAAGTTTTTGTTATAAAAGACTAATTAATATATTCAAAAAAAGGCAATTAATTCTCAAAAATGTTTAACATTTTTCAAATATAAATATAATAACATTTAGCGAAAAAAAATCTGAACAAAAATTTCGAGACAATCGCAGAGTAAAAAAGCGGACAAAAAATTCGTTTTACAAATATATAAATAATATAAATTGCAATAAATATTGTCTCAAAACTTTTTTTTAATCAAGAAGCATTACTCTTAATATATTAATGGTAGAAAAATTAATTGCAAAACATTTTTATTGAATAGTTTGATAATGACTTAGATAGTAATTAATGGTTTGTTTTTAATTAATAAGATTAGAACTTAATTCAAATTAAGAAAAATTCAAATATTAGTACCGAATATATCAATATTTAATCCTATATTTGTCAATATGTATAGTAATGGTAGAAAATGATATATAAATAACTACTTAATTAGTTTTTTTTTGTTTGTTTTCATCAAATTCGACACAAAATTCATTTATATATATAATCCAATAGTAATAATAATATATATAATATAGAAATCTGTAATAATTATAGCAATCAATAAACAAATAGTAATCATAATCTTCGGGATTAACTGGTATTTAGTGCGAAAACCAATTAATCAATCAATAGTTCAATAGTTTATAGAAGTTTATAGTATTTTTGATAAGAATTCGTTTCGTTTTGATTTTGTTTTACTGTTAAACTACAGACAAATTGATTGACAAAATACGAGTCAATTCCGCAAATTGTCGGCAATTTTACGGTTCACTCGGCGAACGGCAATCGCATTGATTTGTATTAAGAGTTCGTTTTTTGTGCGAAACTTATAATTACAATAAATTCAAATCCAATGAAACGAATCAATTCGCAAGCGTTTAGTGAAATAAATAAAATCGAAAAAAGCATTTCTGACATAACGGGCGAATCAAATCATAATAACTCGTGAACTGAGAAGAGAAATAAAATTTTCGAAACAAAAGTCGCAATTAATTCGCTAATTAACGGACCGACAAAAAAGTCAGTTCGGATTAGCAGAATATCAATCAAAAACATAGGAATTAATTAATTCGCTAATTATAGTGAACCGGGAGGCACAGCAGAGCAGCGAGCACAGGGAGGCAATGTGAGAGAGAATAGCAAATAATAGGAGAAAATAGGAGAGCGCCGGGAGAGAGACGACAGCCAACTGTTTGGCAACAAATCGATTGATTTCCTGTTTTTCAAACAGAAATCAATCGATAGAAAAGTTAAGCAAAAAAATAACTAAAATCGGAAAAAAGTGGCGAAAAAAATAACACAGATTTCACTCTAACTATTGAATTGATTTTTGTTCGGATCGAAGAACTAATTAAACAGTTTTAACGAAAAAAAAGTTTTGTGTTTCTTATGAATCGATAACAACAATAACAACGAGTGATATATCGAAAACAACAGATCAACAGAACAATAGTCTCTTTATATTAATTACACAATAATTTCGATTTAATTTCCTAAACCCGCGGTTCCAGCCGGTGCTGTCTCGCGCACCGACACACACTCCCGCCCTCTCACACACACAGTACGGCACAGACATCAGGTGCCGCTCAGACCTGTCGCTGCGAGAGGTGCGTCTTTTCGGAGCGCTTGGGCGGCGGCGGTGGCAGTCGGTGTCGATTTTGATTATGTTTACCGTTATGTTTGGCCACCGGCGGCGACGCCGGGATTTCGTTCACTTGCAGTGAGATTCGCACGGATTTCATGTTCGGCCGACTCGGCAGCACGTCGTACAGGTTCGACACGTTCTGGTGATGGCTGGGGTTCGAGTTCGGCGGCAGATACACCGGATCCCGAAAGCCGAGTATCTGGTTCGGCGTCGCCGACTGGTCGGTGGAGAGGGTTTGCGCGACTTTCCACTTCTTGTCCATCACTCGTTGTATTTCGCGGAGGAACTCTTCGGGCGGCGGCGGCAGTGGACCCTTCATCGGACTCCTCTCCGACGGCGGCATTGAGTAAATCACTTTCGACTTCGTGTAGGTCTGTCCGTTCAGCACATGTGGGTTATGGTTATGTGGGTTATTGGGTGGCATCCCGTAAATCGACTGCTGATTAGAGTAGATCTGCATTTGCGGCACCGATTGGTGCGGTTGGCCCACAAACTGCTGACCGATTTGCTGATAGCACTGATCGGGTTGTGGTTGCGGTGGCTGTTGTTGCGCATACCTGTGCATCGGTGGCATGGGCTGCAGCGCCGGTTGCTGTTGCGCGCCGTAGATCTGGTGATTCGGCTGTTGGTGTGAATAGGGATAGTAGAGTTGGGTCGCCTGTAATTGGTGACACATTTGGGAACCGTTGACAACACTGTTATTGTTATTATTATTGTTGTTGTTATTGTTATTACAACTCATATACTGTTGTTGTTGTTTGTGCTGTTGTTTATGTTGTTGTTGTTGCAAATGGTTTTCATTAAATCCGTTGATATTTGAGTTCAAATTACTGTTAATTTGGTTTAACTGTTGATAACATTGAGTCCGGTTTTGGTACAGCTGTTGCTGATCGGGGATCGGCTGCGACTGTCGGCTCGGGTAGGGCTGCTGGCGCTGATCGCACGACTGATAGATTGGTTGTGGCGGTGGCTGTGGTTGGTAGCACTGGTGTGGCTGCGACTGATGCGGTGGCGCAGTGGCACTGGTCGGAGAGGGAGAGTGCAGTTGATTAGGAATAGGTTGAGAGGTTGGAGCGAACGGCTGGTAATGAGTGGGCGATCGCTGATGTGTTGGCGATGTGTTCACTGGTGTTTCGGCGCCGGAAGCGCTGCTAACGAACTCCGGTATGGAGGCGCCGGCGTTCAGCGCCTGCATATAGGGCCCGCATCGCATGCGAGGACTGGTCGCGTACGCACTGATTGCACTGTTGCCCATCAGGTCCGCCAATTTCGGGCGACTGGAGTGGTTCCGCTGGAGTGTATTCGATCGGGACTTGAGTTCGTTAACAAAGTTCGTCCTGTCGTTCGCCGACTCCGACTGCCGGCGGAATAGTTTCGGTTTGGGCGGGACTTGCGGTGATTGCGGCGACCTTTTCGGCGACACGACCGGCGACATCGCCGTCGGCGTCGTTGAGTTCGAGTGCAGATCACTGGGCGAGTCGAGCAGTTCGTTTGGCGGCGGAGGCAGCGAATTGAGGCTCAATGTACTCATCGACGTCTCGAGCACTTGTGGCGGCGGTGGGAGTGGCAGCTCATCCATCAGATGATCATCAGTGGAGCGAATGGGCGGAACGGCAGCACTCGTGCTGTTGGCGCCGACACTGCAGTGGTTCGCGTTCGCAATGTTCTGCTTAAAGCGCTGTTCTCTTATCGAGTCATATATTCTCGACTTAAGGCACTCATCCGTCGCCGATCGGCGCAGAGTTCCGCTCTTCAGAGTTCCGCACTGGCGCTGAGCGCCGATGTCCTCCGACTCGGAAGAGCTACTGTCCATCTCGACCAACGCGTCGTCCGATTGAAGCACAAGACCGCGTGTAGTGCTGGTCAGCGGAATCTTCGGCTGCATTGCCGACGGCTTGCGTTTTATCGTACAAACGGGAAAGTCGGCCTCGAAGGCCAACTGTTCCATTATAGGCGTACTGGCACTCGAACCGCGTTCGGACATAAACCCACTGCTACTGCTGGTGCTCGACGACCGAATCGAGTCGTGTCTCGACATTCGGTTGTGCGGCCATTGGTCGCGATTGTTATAATTGGCGGTAATTGTTATCGATGTTAAGTGATGGTCACCGCAGTCGACGGAATATCCATTTCCGGCGCTGACGGCGGAGTCGCCGCAGTCACCGGTGCTTCCATTGCTGGTACTAACGGCAGAATCGCCGCAATCGGTCGCACTTCCATTGCTGGCACTGACTGCTGAATTGGTCGGTGAAGTCGACGCCGACGTCTTGGCCATCGAACAGACGGAAAAACTGCGCCGATTGGCCAACGAGTCTAAGTCGGCCTCAACTATATCGCGCATAATGTTGTCGTAATTGTCCTTCAATTGTCGCCCGTATTTCGCAATACGAATACCCGTTGTCCACAAACGAAGCTCTTCCTCACTATCGGCGCACAAGTACTTAATGTATTTCGAACTCTTAGTCTGAATCTGCGGGTGCTTTATGGCAAAGCCGAAATCATTGGGCGCTTTGAACTTTTTGCGCCAACCGACGCCGTAGTAGACATTATTCATCTCAAATGTGATCAAACAAACCAAGTCTTTCGACGACTTGGACTTGCCTTTCGGACAGTAGTACAGACCCGACGCCCGCAACACAAAGAAGTGCTTTTTCCAGCACTTCTTCTCATCGCTCTTCAGGTAAAGCTGGCCCTCGACTTCGGGAACACCACCTGCGGTGAAGAACTCGTCCACTAGAGTCGCGCGCGCGTCGTCGTCCATCTGCGCGTCGCGTTCGCTACTACTGGCGCCCAACAGGTACTTCTCGGGACTCACGCACAGGTCGTACTTCTCCTCCTTCTCCATAAAGTAGAGCCGATTCGTCGAATCACTCGTCCAGAGCAACACATTCTCGACGAGACTCTCGTTGTCCTCATAGAAGCGCTCTATACGTGTGCCGAACGGAACGGGAGAAACGAAACATTCGTTTATTTACTTCAAACATAAGATTTTCGCATTTAATTTATACAGTACTTAATCGCTGCGTAACTACCGCTACATTAGCGCCTATTTTCAGGCATTTAATAACGTTTTGTATTTATTTTTATGAAAGTTCTTAATTGAGTTTAAAACACATAAACATCCGGTGTTTGCAATATATCGACTCATTATTCAATAAAAGCAGTGCTTCTTATCGCGCATTCAAATCCGAAATTTTATTTCATTTTTAATATCTATTTTCGACAAAAGCGCTAATTTCTGCCAAAACATTATCGAAACAGAAATGTTTACTCTATTAATAAAAGCGCAAAAATTAATAATTCATTAATTTATAAATAAAAACTTTTACTCCAGTTTACGACCGAAAAACAAAATAAAACATTTATATCAAACATAAACGAAAAATAATAAAAACAGAAACAAAATTCTGGAACAAAATATCTTTTGACATCGTTTTGACACAAATTATTTTTAATGATAATAATGGCTTTGAATATATACTGTACTCTCAAAAAAGTTTTTTCTGTTTGAATGACAGACTAAATAACAATCTTAAGCCCTATCGCCAACACATTATACACGTTATGCGATGTAATGCAAACACTAAAAAAGTTACGAAAAAAAAACTTTATATTAAAAAATCCAAAATTAATCCCAAAAACTGAAAACTAGTGTAACATTAAAACGTCTAAAAAATCGACAGAACTGTTACGGCGCGCCGACAGCCGCGGCGCTGGTATGGCTCGTTAGGCAATGATAGTAATTATTTTGGGCCAAAATAGACGATCTATTAAGTGAGGGCTCATTGGGATTGGGGTTTGGGTCTCGAAAATGATGGCGCGATTAGATCTGACGGCAGGAGAGAGTAAGAGAGTACCAGTGATTCGTTCCGTTCGAAAGGCAAAACTCACTCTCGCACTACTCGACACAGAACTACTTGTGCAGCGACTACTTGTGCATCGTATCAGATATGCAGAGGCGCAGGCAATCGCTGCATAGATTAAGCAAGACTATGCTATGAGAGGACGGGAACGAGTCGTCAGCTCAAGCGCTCGATTCGGTTACAAAAGGGTCAGCGGTTTTCGGAGTCAGGAATATAAGGAAAACCTCAATAATAATAATAAAAGCGATAATAAGTGCGAAACAGGTATTGCCTGTAAAAGGCATTCGTAATAATAGCCTATCGGTTGTCGAGATATAACATAACGATTGAAAATAAGTATGAATTTCGACGAAAAACTCGCTATTATTTCGTTCACTCAATAAGCAGTGAAAATATTGGTTACAAATTCGATCGCAAAGCCTAACCGACTTGAGGGGGGAATGGCAGCGAATTTTCGAGAGGCCTTGGGCTAGTTGTGTGCACTCAGTTCATGCACAGGCACGGCTCTGTCATGTGCGAGCGGATCGGGAGAGGAATTGTATGTAAGTCTAAGTGTGAGAGAGAGGGAGAGAGGAAAAGGTTGGAAAAGTAGTGTCAATCGCATATCAACTCAACTCTTGTGTCTTAACTCAAGACATATGTTATCGACGTTTGCGATATATGCGGTGCAGAAGGCATACGAGATATTTATACTGTGTATTAGGGAAAGGCATACCTAAATACAACTGCGGGATGTGTTCGACGATCGAACACTTCGGGTCCATAACGATGTGGTTCTTCTCGGCCAACTGGCGGCAGACGGCCGACACCGTCATGCGCTCGTCGGCCAATAGGCTTTTGGCGCTGTTGTCGGCCGTAAACACTTTGACGAACAACTGCTTTAAGCCGAGAGTCAGTCGCGAGTCAGTAGTCCGAGTCAAGGGCGACGACATCGTGTGTGTGCAGTATATGTGTATATGTGTGCGACGGAGGGGAATGGCAGAGCATAGAAGACGACAATAGAACGCATAGATTAGAAACAATTACTGAAAACTAAATTAAATGCATAAATGCAGTGGCGCTGAGGGGAGAGGCCATACCGGAGTCATATGGGGAGTCGTGTCGTGTCTGTACTCAGGACTCATGTATGAAGAGCTGAGACGTCGACGAAAATGTTTGGCAACTATTTGTGCACTTCTGCCGAAACGGACGACTCGATCGCAGAGATATTTTTATCCCTTCGACGGCTGAGCGCACGAGAGAAACAGCAGTTCCACTCAAGTAGTACAACAAAAATATCGACACAGTTTATCGGCGAAAGTCGTGTAGAAAATCTATCATTGCACTTTTTTGTGTCTGTGTTATTCGCATTTTGTACACAGTTTCATAGCGACTGGGAATTCCCCGCAAAAATTAATAGCAATGTATAGAAAAATAATAACAAAAAAAGTTCAGATGTATTACAAACGCACACAAAAAGGCAATTATTAACTTTCAATTATGAATAACTAGATTAATCTTGATACTTGGAAAAAGCACAGTATAAAATCCGAGAAACAATTGTACACAGTTCTCATGGTTAGGCCTCGATTTGAATTCATGCCATTCAGTAATCGGGAAATTCAGTGTAATTTACTCATTACGTCAATAACACAAATAAGTTGTAAAAACTTTTTCGTTGATAATCGACTCGTGAGCGAAAAGTTTAGTCACTGTTTGTTAATCCAAATAACGGTATAATCTATTGACATATCGATGTGTCGTCCGATGGCAAACACAATACACGGGTTATGTAGTCGTGTGTTGAACGCCTCGGGCGCGTCGGTGTGGGCTCTGTCGCGGAGAGAGCGACAGTGTTTCGGACATTGAAAAGCACTACTCGTTTGCGACTGTGTTTCTGCACACTGTGTGTGCGCTCTCTGTGTGTGTTGTGTGTGTACTGTAGACGAGACACACAAAAGCAGTTTGAATGCGAGTCGCGATAGCAAGTGATGCGTTGACTCGAGTCGTAAGGGCTCTCCTTCTGCTGTTGCACTCAAGCACTCGAAGCACTGATTCCAGTGATTCACTACAAAGATGTCGAGCATTGCAACGCCACTCGTCGAGCGCTCTGCACTGCGCCGGCGCACCACTAATCCAAACACAACCACTCATTGCGCAACGTATGCGGCGATACGCGCGGCCTCTCGCGGCCGCCAATCGTGTTACGCAACAGACGGTCAGCTGACTCTCACATGTCGTTCACTTCGCGATTGATTTGTTTATAATTTTGTGTTTGAATTCAAAAACTCGTTCTCCGATTACCCGATGTTTTCCGCGATTGTCAGTCAAAACAAATTGATTTCATTAAATCAGTCGTTAGTTAAGACATATTTACGGCGTTTGCGGTTAGCGTCGACTGTCCGGCGAAGATGTCTGTCGAGCGAAACGGCGGACAAACGCGAAACTGAAGTCCTTTTCAGTAATGGGTATCGAAATCGCAATCAAACGAAATATTATTGAAATTATTTTAATTCAAATCTTGTGTTTAACAGACGAACGATGCGTATATCGAGCGGTCGATTGGCGCGGATGGCCGACGGCTCGGCTGTGGTGGCGGCCGGCGATACGCACGTCATGGTTGTGGCCGTCAGTCGCGCGAAAGGCGGCGGGAATTCGTATCAGTCGTTCGTTCCGCTGACCGTCGACTACAAACACAAGGCGTCAGCCGTCGGCCGAATACCGACGAACTTTTTGCGCCGAGAATTGGGTAATTCGGACAAAGAGATACTCACCGCTCGACTCATCGATCGCTCGGTGCGGCCGCTCTTCCCGAAGGGCTTTAACATCGATACACAACTCGTTTGCAATCTATTATCGGTCGACGCCGTCAACGATCCGGATTTGCTGGCGATTAACGGCGCGTCGGCCGCACTCGCGATGTCCGATATCCCCTGGAATGGACCGATTGGTGCCGTTCGCGTCGCTCTGATGCCCAACAACGACGTGATTACGTGTCCGACGCGGCGAGAGATCGCCGAATCGATGCTGACGTGTGTGGTCACAGTCAACGAGTCGGGTCATGTGCTGATGTTGGAAGCGTTTGCCAATGAGCCGGTGCTCGAGCCGGTGCTCATCAAAGCGATTGCCAAAGCCGTGAAGGAGTCGAAGCATATTATCGACGGCATCCGGAGTTTAGAGAAGTTTGCGGTTAAACCGAAACGAAGTTTGGACTTAATTCCCGTCTATAGTGAAGAACATTATAATGCACTCAAAGAGTAGGTCTTTTCGTCTCGTTTTGTCTCAATTGAGAAACGATTTGTTTTCTTGTTTTTGTATTGAATTCGGATATCATTTATGCTTTTAATTAATGACTGTTTTGTCTATTGTTTTAATTTTAGATTAATTTACGCAAAAATTAGAGAAATATTTACGAACTATAGTCACGACAAGTTTTTGCGAGATGTGGCCATTCGGGAGGTTCAGGCGGCGGCACACGAGCAGCTGAAGGAACAGTTGGGCGAAGAGTATAATGAGTCGCTAATCATGGATGCGATGCATAACTGTATTAAAAGCATTTACGCGGAACTGGTGTTTGAGGTCGAGAGGAGATGTGACGGACGACTAGTGTCTGAGTTGCGCCCAATTAGCTGCGACGTCGACTTATTTAAGCCACTGCACGGGTCGGCGCTGTTCCAGAGAGGCCAGACTCAGGTGCTCTGTTCGCTGACGTTCGACTCGTTGGACAGCGCCTGGAGATCGGATCCGATATCGGTGTTTAGCGGCGGTGTGAAGGAAAAGAATTTTATGCTTCACTACGAGTTCCCTCAATACGCCACTAACGACATCGGGCGCTCAATAGTCGGGCGCCGGGAGATAGGCCATGGATCGCTGGCCGAACGTGCGATTCGGCCGGTTGTGCCCAACGACTATCCCTTTACTATTCGACTCAGTTGTGAAGTACTCGAATCGAACGGCTCGTCGTCGATGGCCAGTGTGTGCGCGGGTAGTCTCGCTTTGATGGACGCCGGCGTCAATACTACCGGCGCGACAGCAGGTGTGGCGATGGGTTTGCTCAAGCACCGGGATCAGGTGAAAGTACTGACTGACATTTCCGGATTGGAAGACCATTTCGGGGAAATGGACTTCAAGATCGCCGGCACTAAGAAAGCGTTTACTGCTTTACAACTCGACTGCAAACTCACTGACGGCCTACCGATGTCGGCGCTCATCGAAGCCATACAGAAGGCCGGAGTCGCCAAAAACGAAATTATTAATATTATGAACAAAACGATTCGAGACCCGAGACGTATGCCCAAACAGAACCGTCCCGTCTCTCAAGTGCTCGACATACCGGTGCAGAAGAGGTCGAAACTGTTTGGTTTCGGCGGATATAACGTCAAAAAGTTAACTCAAGAGCTCGGCATTCAGTTGACGCAAGACGTCGAAGATATCAATCGATACACCCTTTTCGCACCCAATCAGACGGCTCTGGCCGAAGCACAGGCCGAGATCCAGCGCCTGATAGACGAGCCGTACGAACCGGTGCTCGAGTTCGGCGCCATATATACAGCGAAGATAACGGAATTGCGCGAAAACGGAGTTCTCGTTCAGATGTATCCACAGATGACGCCAACACTACTACATGTGTCGCAGTTAGACATTCGCAAAGTGACGCACCCGTCGGCGCTCGGCCTCGAAGAGGGCCAAGAGATTGAAGTGAAGTACTTCGGCAGAGATCCCGTCTCCGGACAGATCCGCTTGAGTCGGAAAGTGCTTCAGTCGAGCGAAGAGTTTAAGCGAAATCTGATTCAAGAGAAGCACTGAATTGTTCGCCGAATTTATTCATTAAAATCCATTAAATTCTTTTAAAAAGCATTTTATTTCTGCCGATATGTATAACAAATTATATATTTTTATTATTGAGAATAAAGTGTTTAATTTAAACTAAAGTTTAGTTTTAGTCAAATAAAGCGATTTATTGTCGAATAAAATGAATGTTTTATTGAATTCTTTTCAATGATATTATAATAAATACGAGAATTAATCGAATAATTGGTTTTCAAATAATATTACAAATGATTTGTGAAATTAGAGACTAATTATACAAATAGTGAAACGCATCGAAGGATTAGAAACTAATTTAATACTTCATTTGAGTGCAGGGCTCGTGATATACCGGTGCGGCAGTGCTCGTGTAGTACGTGGGCGGGTAGTCGGCTTTGCAGGGCTCGGGTCCGACGACTTTGTAGACGGGCGGCGGTGGCGGCAGATAGGAGTCGACCAGTGATTCGTATTTCTTCGGCGGCGCCGACTCGTACTTGGGCGCCGAATACTTGGGCGGTGTATAGACTGATGGTTTGGTTAGATATACGGGCGCGTAGTCTGGGTTGCTTTTCGGAGGTGACTCGTATTTGGGCGGAGATGCCGGTGCCGGATACGGTTCTGGCAAGTCATACTTGGGAGGCGTGTACTTCGGCGTCTCATACTTAGGTGCCGGTGCTGCGTACATGGGTGCAGGGGCTACATACTTTGGTGCTGGTGCGGTGTATGCTGGAGGAGCAGCATATGATGGCGGTGCCGGTGCTGTGTATTTCGGCGAAGCCGGTGTTGGGTAAGCCGGGGGAGCCGGAGCTGCGTATTTCGGCGGTGCTGGGTATGCCGGAGCCGGTGTTGGGTACGCCGGGGGAGCCGGAGCTGCGTATTTCGGCGGTGCTGGGTATGCCGGAGCCGGTGTTGGGTACGCCGGAGGAGCTGGTGCTGTGTATTTGGCCGGTGCTGGGTATGCCGGAGCTGGTGTTGGATATGCCGGGGGAGCTGGTGCTGTGTATTTCGCCGGTGCTGGGTATGCCGGAGCTGGTGTTGGGTATGCCGGGGGAGCCGGAGCTGTGTATTTCGCTGGTGTTGGATACGCCGGGGGAGCTGGTGCTGCATATGCCGG
>JAQIXC010001648.1:0-13752 GCA_034697605.1 Metabelba pulverosa
AGTTTTTTATTCTAAATACAAAAATATATAAATTTAATATTTAAAAAATTTCTCTCTTCGGGCCGGACTTGAGTTACACGTACCCAAAAAGAGTTCAACTAGTTTTACTATGCAAATAAAGATTTTAATGAAAATCGAGTTTTGTATCAATATCAAATTTATTACTTATTTGTAAAACTAATATTTTTTTTTAATTTACAATCTGTAGCATTTTAATTATAAAATCGTAATTATTTGAATTATGCAAAATAATTTAAACGTTATAACAAAGAAACGAGCTGTTGCAAATGTTAGATTTAATAATTAATAATTATGTTCTATATACAGCAAAACTCGAAATAAAATATTGAAAGTTCGTGGTATCCGCACGCCATACGGCATACGCTGTCGCTTCGACGGCGTACTCGAGTCCACTAAAAGGGCGGTCGATAGCGACGGCGAGTACGACCACCCCATCAACAAAATCGGCGGCGCACCCGACGATCATCCGAAGTCTACTTTATCGTGGCCCTGGACAGTGCACATCCAATTTAAAAGTTCGCGCACCGGCCACTTTACCCATATATGTATTATTACCATTAAATGGTATTATATTATTTAATTAATTAATCAAGATTAATTTATAATTTATTTGCTTTTTATCCATCGTATAAATCTATTAGATTAAGTACATTCGTGTTATGATACATGTCGTAAAGACTGTAACTTTAAATTTTATGATTAATAATTTATACAAAAAATTTGTTATAATATATTATGGCCAACATTGAGCTTCTGCTTATATTAAATTATATTTTTTAAAATCTAGATAGGATCAAATTTGTATAACAATATTGTATAATTAAACCTACTAAATTTAACATAATAGAATGTGCAAATCCATAATATTTAAATAATCTTAGACTAATTTACAAACTATTTTTTAGTCTAAATGTATTTTTTAAGTTATTATATTATAGATCTTGTTAAATTATATTTTCTATTTTGAATCTTCTTATTTTGATATATTTTGATTGTTTAATTACATTTAAAACATACAGTCGGTGAATTAATAGACGCATCGAGTTTTATCCGATTTTTTCGTGAACTACTAGTAGTAGAATGCACCTATCGTCGGGAGGCTACGCCTTCCTGCCTTCAGCAGTGCTTCTCCCGGCTCTCTTGTGATAACACTTCGCAAACAAAACCCGAATTATCGTCGAAAGGATTTACTGCAATTGATGTTAGACTCGAACGTATAGATGGACTTTAGATAAAAACAGATTAAGCTTTAGCATTAAAAACAGGGATTTTAAAGTTTTTGTAAACAACAACAAATAGTTTAGTATAAATAGCATGCAAATTTATAACACTTTATTCATATTGCTATTCAATTCAAATCAATTAATTTCAATTCAATTCATTTCAACTCAATTCAATCAATATGAATTCGTTGTATAAAGGTGAAATATATTTAAATATGTATAAATATATATATTATATTAATTATTATTATTATTATTATTATTATTATTATTATTACAGACACAATTGATGATTTGACAATCAACGAGCGGTTCTGTCTGTTGATTGCCAGCGTCGAGTCTAATCCAGAACCGATAAGTATTACATCGAAACCAAACGTTTCGATGCTTTTGATCTCATTTATAAATATATTAAATCTATTTCTATGCAGAAAATCGAGTCCAATGGGGATTCAATAACACCGCCGCAAGTGCGTGGGCTTGGGCGACCGGGAAAGTTGAAGTTCCGAGTAATGTCGTGTTTACAAACGAAGTGCATCTCGATCGTAAGTATCATCGGCGGCCAGCAATAGCTGAGTCGCGGAGCCATCAGTTGATTCAAATCCCAGATGTCGTCGAACAATGTTATTAATAATTATTTTTGTGTCAACAGTTGCGTCAACTTCGGCTATCCAAGTAATGGAAAATATGGTGACAGCCGTTGATGTGGTCGAAACTCTAGAAGCAATTGGCAGCAGCGGCCCGATTAGTCTGCCTGTGCACTCACACCATAATACCGAAGTGATTCCGTCGCACTCAGTGGATGCGCCTGCAAAGTCGCGTAAGGCTAAACATCGCGCTTCGGTTAAGACAAAACTGAACCGAAAAGAGAAGACTTCGCGTCAGACCGATGTCTTCAAATCAAAAATGGTCGGCAAAAAGTCTGTAAAACAGGTAAGTTTTGCTAAACATTGTGAAGCAAACGGCGTTTGGTTTATATCGGAAATATTTTCTCTCTTTTTCAGGTGAAACACTTCCAGAAGAAGGCGAAGTACTTCTTGAAGCGTGCGGAACACGAGAAGAAGACCGCGCACGACCACTTCAAGTTGGCGGCGTTGGCTTCGGCTGAACTGGTCCGAGACAAAGGGCAGTTCCAAAGTTTGGACCAATTGTTTGCCGAGATTTCGTTTATTGGCAACCGAACTGAAGCCGAACATTTACTTCGATTTTCAAACTTTCATGAATCGTTCATTCGCCATTATTCTAATGTTCAAAATTAATAATTTATTTGCATTTAATCAATAAATAATTTATAATTTGAAATTTGTATAAATTATGTATAGTTAAAAATATATCGCAGAATTTTGTCAAACTCTTCAGTCAAACGATCGGTCAATCAAAGCATGGATTGCCAACTGTTCATTACTGTCGGTTCGGACGCCAATCGAGAGTTTCTGCGGAAACTCTTATCAAAACTGACTGACCGGCAGTTCTCGTCGTCGGGAGACTTTCAAAACACATGTAATGAACGAAACGAACGGTTCGGCGTTGATGTCGTCCTTAACTCGTTGTCCAACGAGAAGCTGATGGCGAGTCTTGAATGTCTCGCAACAAACAGCCGGTTCGTCGAGATCGGAAAGTATGACATGACTGTTAACACAAGTTTGGGTAATTAGAGTTTATGATTAGTGTGGTAGTGAGAACTACGAACCAAAATTCTTAGCCAATTCGACGGCAATGTCGGTGTCGTATTGCATGTGATTAATGCTCCGGTCGAGGGGCGGGGTGGCGTCGTTTGTGGAAAACTCTTCGCTCTCGTACCGCCAGAACTTGGCGTACGACTGAAAGTAGGTATTTGTTCCCAAACTGAAAACGTTTTGAATGTTCCGAACTTTGCCGAAGAGGTACGGCTCGGCCGCCAGCACTAAATTGCAGCCAAGCAGTTGATCGAAAGTGAAGTCCTATTGCGAAGACATGTGTTGTTCAGTAATAGAGTAATGGGTTTGCATTGCGAGCAACACATTGGCGGACATTCGCACCTTTGGTTCGTATTTAAAGTAGTGTAGAAACAGAACGCCCGGATTCTCGGCGAAGTAATCTTATAAAACTTTTGTCTTAATAATACTGGCCCCGGGGCTACTAAAAGGGATTAACTGGGTTTAATTTGATTAAAACATTCTAGTAAATCATATATTATCAAATATTTTTTAAATATCTCGGTAAACAGCCTTTTCATAATTTTGTAAAATTTGCTTTACTTTTGTTTTGAAAGTTTATAGTAAAAATTTGTATATATCTCAAATTTAATCAATCAATTAATCAATTTAAGAATACATACATAAATGATCTAAGTTATATAATTTATATGTATATTTTCATAAATTTTCTTTAGTTTTTCGGTATATAAAAATCATATATAAGAAATTATAACTAAAACTAATTATTATAGTTATTATAGTTTATAAGCTATAAAAAAACTAACAATGCTATTTACAATTTTTTGTTTAAAAAGTTATTGAAACATAATTGTGTTTAGTTACATCTTACTCATATACTCGCGCCATACGCGTGCTGTGACTCTGACCAGTGCAGTCAGCTTGATTGTCAACTTTGCTCATATATGGTTTGGCCATATCAGTAAGGAATGAAGCCTAATGATTTTTGAAAGATTTTTAAAAATATGCTAATAATTATACTATTGGTATAATTATTCAATTTCTAGACTTAAATTAGTAAATAGTTATTGTGATAACGACTGTAAAGTTAGATTCGATTATCTATAAATCATAAAACAATTTGTCTCATTTAACATAAGGGCTAGTTAGACCTCTACAATTATATAAGTAATATTTATTTTTTTATTGTTAAGTGTATATTGTTTTACACATACTTGTCAATACATATATATCAATACAAATTAGCTATTTACGAGATGTTATTTCATGATTATTTAAAATCAATTATTTTAGTATAACTTTATAATACTTATATATATATTAAAATTAAAATTAAAAATTTCCAAATAACTGGCTTGATAGCAATAAAATATTTTCTATAACGAGTGATAAGTAATTATCCGTAATTTTTAAATAATTATATAAATTTTAAATTAAAATTTATTATATGGCAATTTTATATAAATCAGAAATATAATATTATTTTTATAAAATAATGTTAGTTTTATTTAATCATCTTGTTTGTTTTTAGTGTGATAATTATTCAAATATTAGGTTTAAAAATTGTCGGAAAACTTATAAACCAATAATAGATCCATAAAAAATATCTTTATATAATTAGGAAAGACCTCAAATACCCGGACCTGCTCAGCTTTGTTTAGAAAAATAACAAGTCTTTAAGTTAAATAATTTTAACATTAATACAGTAATATTTGATAAAACTTTATTATACCGTATTAAGAAATAAATTTTATTGACTTTATTTTCAAATTCATTGTATAAAATTATTTCGTAATATAAAACTAATAATATAAAACTAAGTTACAGCTTGTTATATAAATACATTTATAATTTTATAATCAAATGTACGACCAATTATCATAATATTATATATTTATTTATATTTATGATTTATATTTTACAAGTAATTTTTATTATAATCATAGTAATTAGTAGGTTAACTAATTAAAAATTACTTTATTTTAACATTTCTATTTGAGTTATTTTATTATACTTTAAAAACTTTTATCAAGTAAACTATATTATTTTCACTACTACTGTATTTAATTAATATTATTTAAAACAAATTTGAAGTTTAACATAAAAAGTTTTGTAATTAAATATCGGAATTATATAAGTTATTCAAAATAACAACTCAAATAAGACCATAGCTTTCGTTCCAATGTTGAAATGAGTAATTATTTTCTAATATTAAACGCGAAATCAAATCTTGATTTACAGCCCGTCAACGGCGGCGCACCCGACCACTCGCCGACGCCGGCCTTCTTTAACGTCGGCGGCAATGAGGCCGTACCCATGTCGTGGTCCTGCGCTATACAATCCAGTTTAGATGTCCGCGCACCGGCGACTTTACTTATGTATGCGGCGGCGCTATTATCAATAAATTGTACTTAACTACATATTTTATATTTATTTATTAAGAGTAATATCTATACTAGTCTATTTTATCTAAATTGTTGTTTGTTAAGTAAATGAGTGTTGTCGTAATATATATTTATTACGACAACACTCATTTACTTAACAAACAACAATTTAAATAAAATACGTATTAAAAATTTTAATCATATTCGTCAAACATATTTAAAATGAATTAGCCACGATATTTTGTTTAACGTTTATATAAAATCAATTATTTTTATATATATACTATAGTAATTGAATTGTAATAAAACTTCTAGGATATCGCACCAAAAACTGTTTTTATATCATTAACGTATTTATACGAAGCATTGAATATTTGTCCTGTTATCTTTTCATCCAATTACATTATTTCAAAATATTTCATAATATAACATTGACAATATTACCCTAATTTCGCAACTATAAGCCGCGGTTTATACGACGAAAAAAGTAAAATTTTAGTAAAAATGTCTACTGCGGCTTATACGCGGGGTGCGGCTTATATGAGAAAATAATGCAATATTTTTTAATTAAAAATTTTATTTAAGTTATTTAAAATCTCTCAAAATTAAAACTAGAATCGGTTTCAAAAGTTTCTAAAATATTAATGAGATTTACAGGAATTTGAGATAATTCGTTTGAGATCCTCAGATTCGTCATTCGAATCACTTTCTACACTTATACGCGTATTCAACTACTTCTAACTTTTTAGCACTAGTATATGATTTACGTTGTTTTGGCATAATTTCACAATTAACTTTAATATCTTCAAATCTATAATGGTTAAAATTATAATTTCAACGCAAAAATATGTCTTTTACTAAGATATTTCAAACTATTATGATGAAAACCAAAACTGAGTGAAAGCACGGTAAAAGTACTATAAATTATTTAAATTTTTTATAATTTAATAAATACAAGTGCTTTTTAAAAAAAAATAAAATTCCATTCCGATTTAAGTTGATTATATTTGATTTTTAGATAAGATATTGAATATAAATACAATACGCGACAAGTTAAGCTTAGAATACTAGTGCAATTTATACCCTAAGTATGGTTTTTACAACAGGTGCGGCTTATACGCCAGGTGCGGCTTATACGAAGAAAATGGTTTAAATTTAGTAAAATGTTTAGCTGCGGCTTATACGGGGGTGCGGCTTATAGTCGCGAAATTAGGGTATATTAATTTACAGTTTGTTACAAATGTGGCATTTTAATTTTATAATAAAATATAAAATCATTAATTGTAATGTAATTTTGCAAATATTACACATTTCATTTATTTTGTTTATAAAGGTAAATAAATATGATTTAAATAATTTTAGAATTTAACCTGGTAGAACTTGCAAATAGATAGTACTTTAATAATATGTAATGAAGTATACGTTAAAGATAATGCTGTATCAAATATAAAATTAAGAAAAAATATTAAGTTACAATTTTAAAGTACAGCTTATGTTATTGTATTATAAAAATTGGCACTATTTATACTATGCAAAATAATTTGTTCTGGTCAAAAAAGGGTGAGCGAGTGCGCGACAACAAACGAGGAAAGATTTTAAAATGTTTTATAAATTCTATATATTACTTTGCGCTTTACTTTTAAATTTAACCTGGTAGAATTCGGGCCCGGTAAACTTTGTGCAAATTTGAAATATTTAAATAATGTTTGATTATAAATTACAGTATGTCTTAATATAAGCGTATTCCAGAGATTGATATATTTTAGATTTTGTTAAATTTTATTTTATATTTTGTGTTATTTTATCATGATATATTTTTAATGTTTAATTATATATAATTTAGTAGTTTAAAAAATAGAAATTGGTTTAGTTTTTCTGTGCAGTAAAAATGTGCGCGATGTCTTTTCTCACCATTATAATAATTATCAAATATTGTTAATTGCTAATATAATAATAAAATTTCAAGTTACAGTCTGTGGTATTGCATTTATAAAGTAAACTCTATTTCAAATATACAAAATAACTTATAAAAAAAGACATAATAGGACTTATATCAAATTTAAATTTATTCATTATTTTCTAATATAAATTTATAGATAAAATAAAAATTTAAAGCTTGTTAAACTAATTGATGACCGACTTGAGTCGACCGATAGTCATTAATCAAAGTTATATTAACAACTTCAATATTTTATTTAAAATTTTCAATTAAATTATAAAAATAAACTTGCAAATAACTAAATAATTTATATATTGCAATACTCTTTTAAATAAAATACATATACAATATAGTATAAATTAAACAGTAAAGAATGTAACATTATGTAACATTTTATTTTATATTTTGTGTTATATTATCATAATATATATTTATTGTTTAATTATATTTAACTTAGTAATTTTTTAAAATCAAAATCGGCTTTAGTCTTTCTGTGCAAAAAAATTGTCTTGAGCTGCATTATGCCATGATACAAATTATATATTATTTTCAATAATAAAAGTAATAATAAATTTATAATTTACAGTCTGTGGTATTGCGAATAAAAAAACATTATTTCGATTAAGCAAAATAAAATATAACGAATAATACGCCATTGATCCATTATTATATTTAAAACCTATTTTCTAATATAATACTAAGAATAAAAATAAAATTTACAGCTTGTTACAAATCGATGACAAACTTAAATCGACCAAGGGCAACCCGTTCAACTGCCCAAACCTGGCCGCGGGCACGAAGACCAAGTGCATTTGTGGACTATTGCACTATTGAAAAATTAAGAAAAAATATAACTATTTAAACTATACAAATTAACTGTAAAGAAATCTTTAGTCTTTGAACCAACATTTTAATAACTAGTTATTTTCTAATATAAACTACAAATAAAACTTCACTGTACAGCCTATGGTATCTGCACGCCGTACGGCATAAGCGGTCGCGTCGACGGCGAACTCGAGTTAACCGAATGGGCGGCCGATAACGACGGCGATTACGACGACCTCATCAATGAGATGGGCGGAGCACCGGATGGCCTGCAGAGGCCGGCCTTCTATATCGTCGGCGGTAAAGGGGCAGAACCGATGTCGTGGCCCTCAACTGTGCAGATCTAGTCCAAGAGTCCGCGCACCGGCAACTTTACCCATATATGCGGCGTTACTATTATTAATGTGTGATATTAAACAATTTTATTTAACTTATATTTCATGATAAATTTGTAATAATTTAAATAATTTATTAATTGTTATATTAGTTACTTTATATACTTGCTAAAAGTGATACAGTATAGACTGTAATATTAGACTTTTATTGTTATTTTTACAACTTGAATTTTTTAATTTAACTTATGGTCCGGTACAAGGGGGTTGACTTTTTTACAATACAGTACATACCGTACATACTGTACATACCCAGTACATACCTGGTACACAAACAGTATATATCGAGTACTTAAACAAATATTACAGTTTTCGTTTACAACTTATATTTATCTAAGAATAGTAACATTTATAAAGCATAATGGATTATTTTTATAAAAAAAACTAAAATTAGATTTTGAATAAATAAAACTACTATTATTTTATTATTAATAATCTCGATACATACCTGATATATACCTTACATACTGTACTTACCCAGTACATACTCGCTACACACACACTATATATATATAATATTTAAACAAATATTAGTTTTCTTGTAAAATTTATGCTTATTTAAATATATTAATATTTATATTGCATAATTAACTATTTATTTTAAAAACTAAAATTACATCTTTAACAAATAATACTTCAATTATTTTATTATTAATAAATCCGCTACAAACATGATACATACCCGCTACATATGCGGTACATACCGTTTATACTGTCCATATTGTATATTCTCAATACACATACAATATATATCGAATATTTACATAATTTATTTTATTGAAGAAATAATTTTAGTTTTAAAATAAATTAATATATTTAGATAAACATAAATTTTACAAGTAAACTGTAATATTTGTTAAAATATTGTATATATAACAGGATATTATTTATATCTTGACGCATTTTAGATTAAAATTGCTCGTAAACTGCTAGAGATAAATAAAAGATGTATACACCAATTAAAACATCTATGGCCATAGTTTTTATGTGCATTAAGGTTTGTAAGGTCAAAGGTCACTATCTACAAAATATTGAAAGGTTTGCTGACCCCATGTCTTCTGACTAAACGATAATAGATACAACAAATACTTCTTAACAATTTTTGTTAAGAAGAAACTGAAGTTTAATTTACTACCAAAACCATCAAAATCGGATTGCTAAATCAAAAGTTATAAGCATGCAAAGTTAGGCAATTTTGGCATTTTTTGCTGATTTTCACTATTTTAGTTCAACTTTAGTAAATTGTCAATTTTCTTTACTCTGACAAATAGGTTAAAATTGATAAAAATAGTAAAAATCACCAAAAAATGCCAAAATTGCCTAACTTTGCATGCTTATAACTTTTGATTTAGCAATCCGATTTTGATGATTTTGGTAGTAAATTAAACTTCAGTTTCTTCTTAACAAAAATTGTTAAGAAGTATTTGTTGTATCTATTATCGTTTAGTCAAAAGACATGGGGTCAGCAAACCTTCCAATATTTTGTAGCTAGTGACCTTTGACCTTACAAACATTAATGCACATAAAAACTATGGCCATAGATGTTTCAATTGGTGTATACATCAATTATTTATTTCAAGCAGTTTATGAGCAATTTTAATCTAAAATGCGTCAAGATATAAATAATATCCTGTTACTGTGTGTGTATCGGGTATGTACTGGGTATACTGTAAACCCAACAGTATGTAAGGTATATATCAGGTATGTATCGAGATTATTAATAATAAAATAATAGTAGTTTTATTTATTCAAAATCTAATTTTAGTTTTTTTTATAAAAATAATCCATTATGCTTTATAAATGTTACTATTCTTAGATAAATATAAGTTGTAAATAAAAACTGTAATATTTGTTTAAGTACTCGATATATACTGTTTGTGTGCCGTGTATGTACTGGGGAATGTACGGTATGTACAGTATGTACGGTATTGTAATAAAGTCAACCCCCGGTACAAGAAGAGACTAAATTTTTAAATACTGCTTGTTAATGATTATATTTTTTAATAATATGAATTAAATAAATGACAAATAGTTATTTCACATAAACAGTGTATATAATAAACTATTATTGATTAATTAGTTGATAATTAAAATATTATTAAATTAAATCTACTAATAAATTCAGTTTTTCTTATCTAGATATTTATATTTACTACGAGTGCATAGTAAACTAATTTCATTGTTTTAAATAAAATATTTAATTTTTTTAGATTTAAAAAAGTTATCAAAATATTTGAGAAAATAGTAAGCATTAATGCAATAAATATTTGTGTGAACTCTAAACCCAATATTAAAAATATAAAATATATGATAGTATAAAATTAGAAAATATGTGCAGTGTACAGCTCTTAGAATTAATTTACAATTAATGTAATGGATTATATTTGTTTGTGTACGGCATACGCGGTCGTGTCGACGGCAAATACGATAATCTTATCAATGAGACCGGCGATTGACCGGACGGCCCGCCAAAGCGCGCCTTTTTCATCGTCGCCGGAAAGAGGCCGAACCGATGTCGTGGTCCCGGGCCGTGCAGACCCAGATATGCGGCGCCATTTTTATCAAAGAATATTAACTAATTATTCAATTAATTATTCCAGATTAACTACTAATTACATTAAAACTTTATTTATTGCTAATATCTATCAATAATATTTATGAACTTATTGTTATGTGTGATACGATTAAGACTGTAACGTTAGAATTAATGTGAAATAAGTTTTACAAAAAAATCTATATTTTAATTTAAAGTTTATGAAGACGGGAATCTTGTTTTTAATACTGCGTGTTATCTTTATTTATAACAAAATATAAACATAAAACTAATTTATAGTAAATTATTAATCTAGATAGTTAGTGATGAGTCCGCGCGACTTTGAGCTTAAGTCGATGCGCATCGGTTAAATGATCTTGGTGAAATAGTTGGAGACTCTTAGTATTATTTCGTTAAAATTCACCCCTCATTAACTTAGATTAACATTAGTGCTGAACCAAGTCATCTTAATGCAACTTCCCATGCCATATATTAAGTATTGTACAATCCTCAATATTAGCTCGTTGATGCCATTCTAACCATTAGCCCAATGTATTTCCTATGGCAGTATAATCTTCACTAATGCACCATATACACCATAGTTGTTCCATTTGTAAGCTATCTCATATTGGCGCGCTATTAATATAACGCTAAAAATGTTCATTTTTACAATGCTCCCCCTAAGCACATTAGCCATCCAATTCACTAGCCCAATGTATTTCCTACGAAAGTATAAACTCCACTAATGCATGCCATCCACTAATGTGTTCCATTTGTAAGCTATCTCAAATAGGCGCGCTATTAATATAACACTAAAAATGTGCATTTTTACAATGCTCCCCTATCCAAACCACCTGTTCAATCACCAATTCCAATACATTTCCTATGGCAGTATAAACTCCATTAATGCATGCCATCCACCAATGTGTTCCATTTGTGAGCTATCTCAAATAGGCGCGCTATTAATATAACACTAAAAATGTGCATTTTTACAATGCTCCTCCTAAGTACACCAATCGTACAATCCACTAGCCTCATGCATTTCTTATGGCAGTATACACTCCTATAATGCATACCATACATAAAGGTGTTCCATTTGTAAGCCTGGGTGGGATAAGATTAAATATATAAAGTTTATATACCTTTTCTTTGCTAGCAATCAAAGGTATTAAAAACAAACAAATTCAGAAATAATTATAATGAAGTTTTTTAATTTAATACAACAATTCTATTATTTAATTGTTTAATGATATGCAAAACAATGTACAGATCGTTTATTTAAAATCTTATTTGAAAAATTAGTAATTTATTTTGCAACCAAAATTTTTTTGAATGTCATATAGTTTGATCTTTCATTTGATTATTAATTAAAACATTATTCTTATTAAAATATTTATTAATAAAAAAATACAGTTTGTATAACAATTTCTGAGCACACAAGAATTGGCACTTGTTAGTTTTAATATTTGAAAGTTGCTGATTGATTACATAACATCACATTTATTAATCTTCTAGAAAATGCATTCAACTATATTTATTGAATTCATTTTTAAATTACATATAAAACACATATTATATCATTAATAATATTATTAATAAGTAACTTTACTGTGTATATTTTAATGGTAAAAGATGCCCACAACTAAATAAGCAATTTTGGATTTTTTTTTGCCATGAATAAATTTCTAGCATTCTCGATTATACATGCTACAAATTTTTGAAAAAGAATTAATTAATAAAGAGAATGTTACTAATAATTCTATTTTTAAAAATTATTATATGCATACAAATTATTTATATTATTTGATTCCAATTAAGTATAAATTAACAAAACATTCATGTTTGTTTATTTGGTAAGTGGGTCGCATTTATGCCGAGTCGCACAGGGCTTTAACGAAGGCTTGACTATTTTAACATAAAAACATAAAAATTAAACATAAAAACATAAATATATAATAGTTAGCGTTGTAAGCAGTGAAAGATTGTGAAATATGAATATAATGCTAACTTAATATAAATATTTATATAAAATGTATTTGTATAATAATTTAATAAGGTATTACGTCATTACATAAAGTGAAAGTTTTAATCTTTCAGTGAAACATTTACTGAAACATTCACTCAAAAATAAATTTCACTGAAATTTACAACCCTAATAATAGTTTAATATAAAAACATAACAGTTTATTAATTTAACATTATAACATAAGAATTTATTATTTAAACATAAAAACACTAGAATTTATTATGTAAACATAACTATTTATTTATTAACTACGTATTATTGAAGCAAAATTTAAATTATAAAGATTATTTTCTAATTACCAAATTTAATTAACAATAATTAAAATATATTTATGTAGAATGTGAGAATGTCTACTTCTACTTAATTTTTAACTAACTCTGGTACTTTTTATTTGCTTTAAAAAAATTGTATAAAATATTATGCCAGAGGTTTCTTTAAATAAATATTTACTAATTACAATTAACTAGTTACTACACATAGTAATTTGATAAATAAAAAATTTTATTATAATAAAGGTTTGTAAGAAAATAAATATTAGATATAATAGTAAATCAGTTCAACTATAATAAATAATAATAAACAAGACAATTTATATTATATTAAATAGCCAATATAAATTATAAGATTTTATTAAATATATAATGTGATTGTAATAATATACATTTCTATTTAAATTAAAATATAAACAAGACTGCCCAGTATGACGTTAATAGCTTTGATAGAAAGTCCATAATATGTAGCTGGTTTTAATCAT
>JAQIXC010001649.1:0-13745 GCA_034697605.1 Metabelba pulverosa
ACTGCGCGTTCTCCGCAATGCGCGAGAGCTATGCGCTGTAGCGTTGAGGAGTTCGGGGAGAGTTTGGAAAGTCTATGAGGGAGTGCTGGGAGAGGGATTTTTTGGGTTTTTGGGGGATAAATGGGGGAAGGGGTTGAGAGAGCCAATGGGGACACAGTAGGACGTTGATGCGATGGGGGGAGGAATAGTTTGAGGGGGTAGTGGGGGGTGTGGGGGTAACTTGAAAATTTTTTGTGAAGTCTATGGGGGAGTACATGTGGGAGGGATCGGAGAGTCTATGAGGGAGTATATGAAAGGGAAATGGGAGTATATAGGGAGAGTACATGTGAGAGGGATTTTTTGGGTTTTTGGGGGATAAATGGGGGAAGGGGTTGAGAGAGCCAATGGGGACACAGTAGGACGTTGATGCGATGGGGGGAGGAATAGTTTGAGGGGGTAGTGGGGGGTGTGGGGGTAACTTGAAAATTTTTTGTGAAGTCTATGGGGGAGTACATGTGGGAGGGATCGGAGAGTCTATGAGGGAGTATATGAAAGGGAAATGGGAGTATATAGGGAGAGTACATGTGAGAGGGATTGGGGGAGTCTATGAGGGAGTGCTGGGGGAGGGATTTTTGGGTTTACATTGCCTAACATTTACACATTTACTCTCCAGTTTAGGGGGGACGCCACCTGCGACCCCCTCGCGGGTGGCGGTCATCCCTTACTACTGGGGATGAGACTGTGCAGGTGTCCGCTTGAGTCGAGCATCCGATGCTTGCGATCGGTTTGCGATCAGTTTTAGCAATTAAAATTCTAAAGTTACATGCTATTTACACTCTTTATTAGTATTTATGTATATGTACAGTGTAGTTTTGTATAACATTCCAGTGATTGATCACAAACAAATATACTCATTCGACTAATCATGCTGATTTAAATAAAAAACTAGATTATATTGAAAATGTATTAGAATTAAATCAATATCCTAATAAAGTTATCAAGTTTGTAATAAATAAGACCAAATCTAAGTTTTTCAATAATAATTTAATCAATAATAAAAATGAAGATGTTAAAACTCTGGTTTTGCCATATTATCCTAAGTTAAGTGAGCATATTGAAAGAATTATGAATAAATATAATTATAGATGCGCTTTTACGGGTGGTCAATGTTTGAAATCTGCTATGAAAATATACAATGTCAAAGTTTTAGAAAATCATAATGTTGTTTATAAAATAACATGTAAATGTGGGTCTACATATATTGGTGAAACTAAAAGGAAACTTGAAATAAGGCTCAAAGAGCATAAAAGAGCGTTATTCGATCCAAACTATAAATCTCATGTTGCGGATCACGCACTAGCATGCAGCGATTCGATTGATTGGGAAAATATAGAGATATTACATTTTGAAAAAAATTTGGATAAGAGAAGATTTCTCGAGAGCATAGAAATAGAAAAGGCAAAATTATCAAGTTCTAATTTAATTAATAAAAAGCATACATTAAACAATCCAATACCCAGTCAATATAGACCGCTCGTGCTAGATAAAATAAACAAACAAAAGGCCGGCTAATTGCCGGCTTTTTGTGATCAATCACTGGAATGTTATACAAAACTACACTGTACATATACATAAATACTAATAAAGAGTGTAAATAGCATGTAACTTTAGAATTTTAATTGCTAAAACTGATCGCAAACCGATCGCAAGCATCGGATGCTCGACTCAAGCGGACACCTGCACAGTCTCATCCCCGACCGCACACACAGCCCGAACAGCCCAAATCTAACTAATGAGAATTAGTACCCAGTCGAGTTCTGTCGCTGAAGAAAACCTCTTGCTAAATCGAGGTAGAAACGCTAGCGTTCGACAATATGCAAAGTTTGTCACGATAATAAGTTGCGATACGAATAAAAATATTCATTGTGAATATGCCTAAAAACAATATTTTTAAGGTTTAAAACTATTATTAAAAAAAATTCAACATATAATAAAGGCTAATATGAAAATTGGTTGGCCTATGAGCTGCGCATAGCCGACAAACAGGGCGTTGTGGCCGAGCTATGCAAACGAGATAACTGTTCGGTATATCGGAGTTATGACTTTTTCGCCGAACTCGATTGAATATAGGTGCTTATAGACCAGCTACAGGTGCCGATTGTGTTTTCATTGATATAGTTGAAACAATTTATTGATTTTATTTTAGTAAAAATAACAAATAAATATATAGTTTAAACTTTATTAATTACTAAATTAAACAATCATTTTATTCATATTAATTAATAATTAATTAATATAATTATTAATTTATTTAATATAATTTAATATATCTATTTTTATTTTGCTTAAATAAACATTAAACTAATGAGTACTAATTGTAGTTTCTATTATGTAAAATAACTTTGTATTGATTTTACTTATTTTCTAATCTATATATAATGTTAATTTGTTGTAAAATTAAAAATGCTATTATCTGTAAAGAATATCAATAAAAATTATAATTCATTTATTATAATTAAATATTTATTATTGATTTACCTTATAACATTGAATATATTTTATTGTAAATAATTTCCAACATGTGAAACCAACACGCTTTTTGCTTGCTTGCTCAATCAACATTAGGAGCTAAAAAATTAATAAGTAATTATTGCTTTATAAAATTTAACAAAAATTTACAATTAACTAAATTATTTATTCTATATAGAGAAATTAAATAAATAACAATTATAAATTTACTTTATATTTATTACAAATGAGAGATCGAGTTATTAACTTATTTTTGTATTTCATAACAATTTTTACAAATAACTGATTTAATAGTTTATAGGATTTATTTGCTTCGGCGTTGACCGCCGATGCAGTAAATATCACGAATAGAAAAATAGCAATTATAACAATTATACAATATAACAACATGTATCTGAGCATTCCATCAATTGGTTTGTAAATTAAGCAATATAACATAAGTATGGCCGTGCACCCATGAGTTAACCAAAATATCAAAAAGAATTTCGACCAATAGCTTATATTATATTCAACTATTTCTTGATAAATATTATTTAATTTAACATGCAAATTCTTAATGTTGTAAATTGTTTGAAGAAATTTAATATAATCATTTATGTAATTCATCTTAATTTTCAAATAAACGGATAAAATTCGAAAATAAAATATTTGATAGAAAACAATAGTCATTGTGTGATATGAAAATAGTGTATAGCACAAATAATGCAGAACGCCGTAGGTTAATGATTTAAGCAGGGTACAATATCGAAAATAAGTGCATAGCAATAACAAACTACAAAATTGCGGGATGATCTTTTCTGCATTTACACGTATAAAATAAAATAAATATCAAGTTTGTTTAATTAATTTAATTATAATTTCTAAATTAGCAAGATCAATATCAATGGGCGGCCGCACTCCAGCCATCACTTCAAACACAGCCAAGAATGTCGGCTTTTTATCATGCATATAGTTACGAAAATAAATTAATGATGTAAAGATTGATTGCAAGATATAAAATAACACTGCCAAACCCAGTTCTTGACGCATGCCGTAGAAATGAGCATAATCACCAAGCATAATTGACAATTTTATATTATTATGACTAACTAAAATGCCAAATAGAAATTTAATAATATAAATTAATAGCACTATAAATATAATTATAGGTATATGAATCAACGATCGTTTTAGCATGGGCCTATTTGGCTTTAAGATTAATCCAATTCGATATAAATGCGTATCTACAAAATCTATTATTAAATCATTCGGCAAATTGATGCTTGCTACAAATTGTTTCATTTTGTTATGCTGTATAAATAATAATGTTTATTATATTAAGATCATATTAAAATTTTTAATTTAATTGATGAATTAATTGAATATAAATTATTAATTAACATTATTAATCTAAAATAGATGTATTAATTATCATGTTTACTTCAATAATGGAAAAATACTACCGTTATGTTATAATAAACTTCTTAATTTAATAGAATAAATAGTTAATTATAAATTATTTATAAACATTATTATAATAAAATATATGTATTAATTATTATGTTTACTTAAAACATACTTCAATACTTAAATTAATAATATTATATATGTATTTTTAATTGACTTGTTACATGCAAATAATGGAAAAACAAAATTATTTTTAAATTTTTTACAATTTGTATTTACATAATTATAGCTATTTATATAATTTTAACTATTAATTGTATTTTATAATATTTAAATGCAATAATTTTTATATTTATTTCTTATGTTTTTTGTTTTACGAATACAATAAATTTGCTGTCAGTAATGAATAAGTCCAACAGAAAGTAAGCGTGCTAATCTGTAAATTTATTATGCTTAAATAAAATAGGTTTTAAATATTTACTAATTTTGGTATAAATTACTACTGGAGTAATTTTTTATTAAATCATTTTTATATTTTAATTTATTTATTATTTACAAATTGAGCATATTATATTAAAATAATTAATAGTTTCAAATGAAAATATGTTTATAACAATATAATATAAGACATTCAATTAAAACAACAATAATAGCAATAACATTTCCAAACAATTGATATTTAAATGCAATTAGTAATTGAAATATATAAATCGAGGTAAAGCTTGTTGCAGCAATATTGTCCTGTTCATATAAATTCTTGTTAGGTTTAATATATATATTATGCCAATGAATATTAAGACCAGCGCATAATATTCGCGATACTCTAAAATTATTTGATATAAACAATTATATATAAAGTTAAAATAATTGTGAAACAAAAATTGTTCATATACATTTCATTAATGTCATCTTTATAACTTGAATATTTATGCAGTACAATTGCGAAAAAATCAACATAAATATTTGAATCATGGTTAGATGGCGGCAAGATCTGGCGAATTGGATAATGAGCAAGTATGTAGACCAATTCTTGACGTTGTAGTATCATGAAATATTGTCTCGGGTTAGTTATTAGCATTTGTATTCCTTTCCGAATACTAGGAATAATTATATACGGATTTTTAACAGTATTAAAATGCTGCTTCTAAATAAATAAATCAGCATGAGTAAATTTATATTATTTGATAATTGCATGTATTAATTATGTATAATATATTATAAATATTACACATTTTTTATTTACCGTGATTGACTTAAAATATTTTTCTATATCTTTAGGTAATAGAAATTTTACATTATTATTGATCATGGCAAATTTAAGTTTATCAATCGTATCAATAGTATCGGTATATCGAGTGAGGGTTAAGTCGGTGTAGAGCTCTCCCGCATAGAGTAGTCGTAATACAAATGACAACAAAATCCAACTCAACATCAGTTGTCGGAGTGATGTCGGCGTTGACGAGAATCGACCGATTGGTTGCGCCAATAGTGCCAATATTACCGACCATTTAATTATAAACGTTGCAAAAATTTTATTTAATACAAAATAACTAATAATAAAATGAATTAAAATAAACGCCAATAATATTATCCAAATATCAGCACTGATTGGTTGGAATAGGGATGACATGTATTGTCGCACTTCAGGTATGGGCGCAGAGAATGTATAGGAATTCATATACACGAGAATACGTAATGACTTTAGCTCTGTTAGAGGTGACACTAATGCGACCG
Source organism: Metabelba pulverosa (assembly GCA_034697605.1). Classification (NCBI taxonomy): domain Eukaryota; kingdom Metazoa; phylum Arthropoda; class Arachnida; order Sarcoptiformes; family Damaeidae; genus Metabelba; species Metabelba pulverosa. The sequence goes on from JAQIXC010001649.1 coordinate 5,629, forward strand.
ATTCCTATATCGGCGCTCTGTGTATATTTTTAAAAAGTTACAATACAATAAATTTGATTTGTTAATAATTATCAAATACCTTGTTGATTATTTTGCCAATTATACCATTCCACGTATGATTTGGGTATTCTGCTCCCCATATTCCTTGGCAATTAAGTATTTTAATTGAAAAATTCATATATTGCTGCAGTATAAATATATATTGCGCATCATAACCAACTATTTGCTTGGTGCTATTTACAAAATTTATATATGGTGAAGCCTTAAATAAATAACACAATTAACAATAATCTTATCAATGATTAAATCATTAACAGTATATAGATATATACCTTGTTTGTAGCTAGATATAATGTTTTCATATGTAGATTATTTATCATTGTGCGTTTAATAAGAATAGAGTACTATTGCTTTATGCTATTAATTAAATAAAACGTTAAATATTTAATACGTTAAATATTTACTAAATTAATCTAGTTTGATTAAAGTATACTTTCTTAAATTAAACATGAAATAATAATTGTTTTCATATTAAAACTTTATAGTTATAAAAATAAATAAAATATTTTTTTGTTCATATATAACATTCTAAGCAATAATGTTGAATTTTGAATTAATTGTTGAAATCAATAAACTAATTAAAAAACTAGTTTGTATTATGTTTATATTTATTGGGAAATTATTTTTGATATGTTTATTATTCTACTTCATTCCATTCAATTTTATTAATAATATACACATGTAAATTATTATAATGTGTTTATAATAAAAACATCTGTTACCTATATGAATAAATATAAATTATTATATGATAGTTCAAAATATGCATAAAAAGTATAAATATTTCAAATAAACTGTAATATAATTAAACTGATAATTTAAAAAATATAAAAATAAATATTCAATTGAATTTTTATAAAGAACATTTTAATAAACCATGAATTATATTAGACCGACATTTCTCGTAGGGTTTGAAATGATGGCGGGTTTGTAACCGCCGACTAATATGAGACTGGAAATATTCAATACAAAAACAAAATTATATTACATTTAAGTAAACAAGTATATTATTTTTAAAATGTTACTTATATTAACACCAAAATTACTTCGCCAATAATCTTATGTTAATTTGTTACATTTAAATTATTAATAAATTAAAATATCTAATTATTTATATAATAAATGTTACAATATATTTAACAATTAAAATCTGATATTTTAAGTTGTCTAATTTATGCAACTTTTAATCATTACCATTGAAATATTGTATTTTGCAATATTATAAAATTATTTAAAAATTAAAATTAGGCTATTAAAATAGATTAATTTATTATGTAATAATGTATGTACAATGTATGTATTAATTGAACATACATATGTAATACAATTTAAACAATTTTAAATCATATTAGCAGCAATTTAAAATAAATACTATAAGTGTAAATTATAAAACGAAATGTAAATATTATATTGTTTTTAGATTTATATTATATTTAGAATTATATTGTATTTAGTTTAGTATTATTTTAATTTATAAAAATATTATTTATTTATACGTTATGGTTTTTTCAAATAATGTGATTTTTTTGCAATACTTTTATTTTTTATCATTAATTATTTTTAAAAAGTGATTAAAATAAAAGTTTATAATATATAATGTTTATTCAATATTTATTTATTGTAATTTTTAAAAATTTATAGTTATAAACAAAATGATATTAAAATCGATGCAAATTATTTTTAATATTGTTAAGTGTCTAATTAAAAATGTACAATAGTTTTATTTAATGTAAAATTGAATGTAAATAATTCTATTTTTATCAAAAATACACTATTTTATAACAAACAAATAATGTATATAACAAACAAATACTATTAAAATTATATTATCATTTTATTAAATTTATTACAATTTTAGTTAGTTTAATTATCAATTAACTATATAAAAAATGTAAAGGTTACATTATTTGGTGCGATACTAAAAGGTAGGATAGTAATTTCTGGCACAATTAGCATGCAGAATTGTATAAAATAATCATTGCTAAAAATACATTTTGTTGAATAAATTGCTATTAATAACCTTGAAAATGCTGCACATAATTATATAAAAATACAAAACTACAGTACATTTATTAAAAATAAACATACTGTACTGTATATACGGTATAACCATCAATTAATATGAGATATGCGTGTGATTTTAATAAAAAAAATAAATTATTTAATAATTATATATATATATATAATTAAACATTTATTTTTACATTCCTAATTAAATAGATTTACGATTACATGTTTTATTAATTAATTAAAATAATAATGACATTACGCATGGCTTAACATTCTAATTATGCAACAACAAAAATTGTATCATATTAAAATTACAACAAACACTTATATATCTTAAAGAAATTTGAATATCTCTGCTAATATTTACTACGTAAAAATAATAACAAGAAATATATTATCGTTAAACGTAAATTGTCAAAATGGCATCATAAAACAATCTCAGCAAAAATGTAATAATCGATGTTGACAAACATTTATATAGAATTGGATTATGCTTGCCAATGAATGGTTCGGTTCAGAAATGAACATTCCTATACAAGCCCATTTTAGTTTTTATTTTACAATAATCTATATTACAAAAGTAATATGCATGATATTAGTTAATGGCAATAATGTCAATTTATTTATCATGTTTGGTGATTTTGCTCATTTTTACGGAATGCGACGAGAAATGGACATGGCAATATTATTATTTTCGTTACTCTCTTTCTGTACACAGATTATGTATTACTATAACCACATGAATGGCACTAAACCGACATTTCTCGCAGTGTTTGAAGTGATGGCGGGTTTACGACCTATTACTGAGATTGATCATGATAATCCAACTGCAGTTTTAAAATTAATAAAACAAACAAGATATTTGTTATATTTTGTATCAGTATATATAGAAAAGATTTTATATGTAATTTGTGGATTATTTTCTCTGTTTACTTATGCAATTAATTGCACGCTACTTGAAACGCTAACATTTGGAATTTTAAACAGTTTAATTTATGCGTTATTTATTTATTACATAACTAATATTGTGTTATATCAGCTTTTTTATTTTACAATTTTATCATGTTATCTGAAAATAAAAATTAATTCCGTCGAACTTTTTATTGTTGACACAAAAAAATTTACATGGCATTGAAAAATTATATTTAAAAATCAATGCGCTCTACCATGAAATATTTGATTATAATACAAGCTACTGGTCAAAGTTTTTATTAATTTTTTGGCTCACAATTGGTTGTTGTGCCATATTAATTTTGTACTGCTTAATTTTTAAACCAATTTATGAAATTTTAAAATTAATTCTGATATACATTCTATTCGTTATATTATTTATCTTTCTATTCGTGGCATTCATGGCGTCGTCGGTCAACGCTGAAGCGAATAAGTTGTATAAACTGCTAAATACACTGTTTGTTAAATATGGTATGCAGTGTAAATTAAAAGCAAAATATCTCCTGCTAAATAAACTTAAGGTACATATAAATTTGATTTATGAATCATAATTATGCTAAATATAAATGAGATAAATTATTCTACTTAATTTTATAGATGTTATTATTAATTGAACGTTCTAGTTATAAAAGAGTCGGATTTTCTTGCTGGAGATTATTTATAATTAACTATTTCCAGTTTTACAAAGTAATATAATTGTTAATATTATAGAATTTAAAATTTATAATTATAAATTAATATTTACAGATAACATCGATTTTAATATTGATGCTTGTGAAATTAATCAAGCGGTTGGAAAATAATTCATCATAAAAATTATTTGAAAATTATAAATATTAAATGTATTATACTAATTAACTTATTTTATATACATGTCTGTAATAGTTAAATTTACAACATTTAAATTTATTAAAAATGTACTTTGTATTTTACACAAATATTATCTGCCTGCTGCTTCAATTATTTAGTAATATCTATTTAATTTAAAATAAATCAATAATTAATTAATTAAAAATTTGTGATAAAGTTTAAAAGAATATACATACAGTATATTAAAATAAAATAGCTGATATATTTGTTCAATTATTAAAACAGAAATTGCCAAGAAGCATCCATATGAATAAAATTGAAACTCGACAGTTAATTGAATAATACTAAGCGAATAACTTGATAAAGATTTGCTGGACAAATTAGTAATATGCTTGATTATTTTATATTTTCGCTGCCAATGATCAAGTAGCCCAGAAAACCATAAACGAGATAAGCTATAAATAAATTATATATTAAAAATTGTTTAATATATAAATTATATAATATTATTAATATGTATTAATAAATTTTATATAATTCTATTAAAACCATGAAAATTACATTGCATTAATACCATGTCTGTATTTCGAATGTTTGCGCAGTGCAATAAATTTGTAATTGTGATAAAAATTGGAATTTGTTTTATAAGATGGCACAAACTGTTGGATTTGATTAAAATTAATTATTACTTGTAGGGTTGATCTACCCAGTAACATGCTATATTTATTTGGGTTTTCTAGTAGAAATTTAGCACCATTTAATGGTGATTTAATAACAAAATAAGCATTTCTTATATTTTCAAAATGTTCCTGTAAAAAAATAAATTAATATTTATAAATATTACAGTATATGTTCAAAAATAATTCTATAATTACCATAATGTATTTATGGTTAACAAATTCTTTAATAAGGAGTAATTTAATGTTTTTTCTCATTATCATAGTTTTTAATTTATCAATCGTATCAATAGTATCGGTATATCGAGTGAGGGTTAAGTCGGTGTAGAGCTCTCCCGCATAGAGTAGTCGTAATACAAATGACAACAAAATCCAACTCAACATCAGTTGTCGGAGTGATGTCGGCGTTGACGACAACCGACCGATTGGTTGCGCCAATAGAGCTGATACTACCGACCACTTGAGCGGAACATTTGGATAAATTTTATTTAAAATAAATAAGCTTAACAAAAAATATAAAATAATAAATGCCATTAATATAATCCAAATTTGTGAACTTAATGGCATAATTAGAGATGACATGTATTGCCGCGCGTGAGGTATGGGTGCCGTAAATGTGATCGAATCGATATCATAGGGTATTGTATATGAGATTACTTCAGTCCTCTCTTGCGTTAGAATTAATTGGCCGATACCTATATCTGCTGTCTATTAAATCAATTTAAAATACACAGTCTATATATTAAAATTATTGATACACTAATCATAATTATAAATCATATTATAATTATGAAGTACGTTATATTATTTTAAATATTAAGCAACGCTATTAAATATTAATTAATGTATAATTTATTATTATAGTTAATCATACATTATTTATTATTTGGCCAATTATGCCATTCCAAGTTCCATTTGGATATTTGTAACCAAATTTATAATTGCAATCGATTGGCTTAATAGTAAAATTCATATATTTCATCATGACAAATAAAATTTGCGCTTCATATCCATCCAATTGCCTTGATGAATTTACAAAATATATAAATGGCAAAATCTGTAATTTATAGCAAATTAAATAATATTAGTTATAATAATATGATATAATTAGTTTATTAGTGTAATGTTTATAAGATCAATCATCTTACATTGTTTGTAGCTAGAAGCAACTTTTTCCCATTGAGATCGTGAATCATTTTAAATATACAATTATTAATTATAGTTATATGTGATAAAATTTATTTTAGCTTAAAAACTATAATTTACATTAATATGAATTTTTTAATTTATAAAATAATACAAGAAAATATCATTCAAATTAATTTGTATTATATGTTTATTTTATTTATTTGTTAACACAGTTTTATATAAACATTCTAGAATAAATATAATAAATCTCAAACTAAATCTAAAGTGAATAAATAAAAATAACAAAATTTATAGTAGTAAACGTATAAAAATTCAATTTACAAATTAAACATATTATATTATAAAATTATGCGTTGTAAATATGGTTATATAGATGTGTTGAAGCATTTTATTGATTTTTTTATATTAAACAGTTTGCTATAAACATTTAATTTAAATTTTACAAAGTATAAATAACGAAATTAAACACTTATTATACACATATATAAACATTTATAATTTAATAGATAAAATTAGCTTAAATAAACATTAATCTTTTAAAGGCTACTGTTTTAATTGTAGTTTTTATAGAATAAAATAATTTTTTATTGATTTTAATTATTTTCTAATCTATTAATAAGTTTAATTTGTTGTAAAACTAAAAATGCTATTATCTGTAAAGAATAAAAATATTTATTATAATAATTTTATTATAATAAAGTAATTATTATTGATTTACCTTATAACATTGATAATAATTTATTGTAAATAATTTCCAACATGTGAAACCAACATGCTTTTTGCTTGCTTGCTCAATCAATATTAATATCTAATAAATAATAAGTAATTATTCATTTTATAAATTAAATTGTTTCAATTTTGCAATGTTAAACTTTATTAAATTAAATATTTGTTAAATTTTTTTATAATTCTTATGTGAAAAATTTTGCAATTATTCATCACTAACAACAACAATTATTATATATATTCAGAAATTAAATATGTATAAATTTACTTTATATTTATAACAAAGAAAAGGTCGAATTTGTAATTTATATTTGTATTGTTTATCAATTTTTACAAATAACTGATTTAATAGTTTATACGATTTATTTGCTTCGGTGTTAATCGCCGACGCAGTAAATATCACGAATATAAAGATAAAAATTATAATAAGTATAATATATAACAACATAATTTTTAGTATTCCATGAATAGGTTTGAACATTAAACAATATAACATTAGTATGGCACAGCAGCCATTAGTTAGCCAAAAAAACCACTAGCTAAGTAGCAGTTTTAAAATATAAATTAATTGCACTGTAAATACAATTATTGGTTTATGAATTATTGTTTGTTTGAGCATGGGCCTATTTGGCTTTAAACTTAGTCCAATACGATATAAGTGTGTATCTACCGAATCTAGTATTAAATTATTTGGCAAATTGTTGAATGCTGCAAGTTGTTCCATTTTATTAGGCTAAATAAATAATATTATTTAGTATATTCGGATCATAAAATAGTTTTAATTAAATTAATTAATTATATATTATCACTAAAAATCAATTAATCGTAAATAGATATGTTAATTATTATTAGACTAACGAATTGGTGGCTTGAGAACTGTGTCTTGTGCGAGAATATCTTCATATGCGATAAAGGATATATTTTTGATAAAAACAAAATTTGTATAATAAAATTTTATATTAATTATTAAGTCGAATAAATTCAAGTCGAATTTTTTGAAATCGAATTTTAATATGTCAAATTATATTTTGCAAATTATAGTAAATTGTTTTATATTGTATGTCGTTGTCAAATATTTCAATAAAAAACTTCGTTATATCGAATATTGTTAAGTCGAATATTGTCATGTCGAATATTGTTAGGTTGAATATGGCTATGTCGAATATTGTTAAGTCAAATATGATAATGTATAACATTGTTAAGTTGACTTAATTGATTTAACAATATTTGACATAGCAGTATTCAACTTAACAATATTTGACATAGCATTATTCGACTTAACAATATTTGACATAGCATTATCTAACTTAACAATATTTGACATAGCATTATTTAACATAACAATATTTGACATAACATTATTCGACTTAACAATATTTGACATATCATTATTTAACTTAACAATATTTGACATATCATTATTTAACTTAACAATATTTGACATATTATTATATGACTTAACAATATTTGACATATTATTATTCGACTTAACAATATTTGACATATTATTATTCGACTTAACAATATTTGACATATCATTATTCGACTTAACAATATTTGACATAGCATTATTTGACTTAACAATATTTGACATATCATTATTTAACTTAACAATATTTGACATAGCATTATTCGACTTAACAATATTTGACATATTATTATTCGACTTAACAATATTTGACTTAACAATATTCGACATAACAATATTTAACATAACGATATTGTTTAATATGA
>JAQIXC010001650.1:0-13744 GCA_034697605.1 Metabelba pulverosa
ATTTGTTTGAAATAATTGCGACAAAAGTTTGTTATTTGAAAAAATAAGTTATTGTTTATGTTTTTGCTCTCATTTGTGCAAAATGTCAAACCATTGCGAATTGTTTATGAATTCTGCAAAAAGTGATTTTCAAATCATCGTTAATAAGACACGAATTCCGGGTTTGCACTGAATTTGCAATTTGTTTCGCAATTTTAAACTTAAACTTAAAAATTTAATCCAATATCTAGTGAACAAAGAGGTATTGATCGCCAAAAGCGAGTATTTCAGCGCTTTATTGTCGAACGAGAATATGAGCGAAACGATCGAAAATGAGCTGCGAGTCGACCTACCGGTGCAGTCATTCGTCTTCGTACTCAAACTCATGTACGGCTGTGCCATCAGTGCCGACGCGTGGACTCTCAAGACACTGACCGATGTGATCGAAATGTTGATAATTGCGAATCGATTCCTCATCAGTAGTGACGTCGAAGCGGTGATAACCGAACGATATATCGAAAAGCTATCGCTTTTGCCGTCGAATCCAAAGGCAGACAACTATAAGAAAATAAGTTTTTATAACTTCTCACTACTGATGGAGACCTACAGACTCGCCGATTACTACAGTTTCGGTTGTCTTCTCCATGAGTGCCACAAACACTTCGACCAACACTCGACTCAATTACTCCATTACTTCGAGACTAAACCCAAGCATTCGATCGATTTGATAGCGAAGATCGTCGACCGGGACTCGTTCGGCGTTCCCGAGTTCGCCGTTTGGGAGTTAATCGAGAAGTTTAAGCCGAAGTACGGCTTCGATGCACTCAAACCACTGGTCAAAGCAATTCGGTTCTCATTGCTGACAGAACACGAAATCGGGTATATCTTGAAGACGAATATATTGCACAAGTATTTCGTCAGTGATCTCATCGACGGCTTCAGTCGAAACCATTTCGGGTCGGCTTCGAGAGTGTGTTTCGAAGTCGAGAAGATGTTTGAGACAAAAGACATTTGCGCCGAAAGAGCGACTCTTTGGCGGTCGAAGTCGATAGTAGAGACGAGTGGCCGCGAAGTGAGCGGAAAGATTCGGTTGACTCGTATTTGTCTGAAGATCGAAACACTCGTCAATCACATTGTCTTAGATGCGGCGAAATCGGAAAAATGCAAACAATTCCTGAATTATAACTATTTTATGAAATTTGAATTGTTTGCCAAAAACGGTCAGAAAAGCTGTTTCCGCGATATAGTGACGCCAATGCTCTCGACTCAAGAGTATTACTTCGCGCCGACACTCGTCTCTCATCTCAACATCTTCTGCAGCGAACACATTCACATCCGTTCGATGTCTTACGAGATGACCGAAACTATCGACAAGTCTAAGCCCTTTCTAATATTTTAATGTCGTTTTAAACCATTTCTTGTTCTTTTAAATCGCGTTTTATATTCAAAGAGTTTATCAAAAGTATTCCATTAATACATCGATGTATTCACTGTATAGTTAACTGTATTATAGATTTAGATTATATTTTATTAAGAAGTTCTAATTATATAAAAACTTGTTTATAAAACATTAGGCAAATTGCAAATATATATCAATAAATTTGATTTGAATTTTATTAATTACTTGATAATTTATTAATTATGAACTTGAAATAGTAGTCAAATAAAAACTTTATATCATTAAACTTAATGTAAATAGAAATCAAATCACTTTTATTAATCTTTAACTCGATCATTTTTGGGCGATATAGCGCATAAAATTAAATAGTTTAACCATGTTAAAAGGAGTTGAGAAAAACAGGCAAATTTTGATTATGAAAAACGGTTTTATTAAAGAAAATAAATTTCATAAAACTAAGACTTCATGAGAATGACTGACGTTTTGATTAAACTTTAACCAAAATCAACAAAATTTTGCGAACATTATTGCGATGTATATTGTGATTGTGCTCTCAATATACGGCTAAAACATTAAACAATAGCTCGAAATGGCATTCAATTTGTATTTAGTCTTTCATTCGCTCATCAGAAGAGCGAAGATCGCGAAGAATATGAAAACAATTCCTCCAATGAGTGTGACTGCAGTCCCGAAACAAACAAAACAAATAAACAATTCAATCGATTAATGATTTTATGTCTTAACAGCAAAGAGTTGTAAATATAACGCAAATACTGACCGGTTTTAACGGAAATCATTTGCGCAATCATTCTGCCGCCCAATACGGCAATACCGGTGCAGATGCAGTGCCCACACAGAGCGCCGATCGTCACTCCGAGCACATCCTCCCGAGCGGCCAGAATAATAGTACTGATTTGACTCCTGTCCCCCCACTCGGCCAGGAATGTCATCGTAAACGTCTCGATGAAGACGAGAGACACGTAAACCATTAGCTTTCGACGCAATCGAGTCGTGAGTGAAACCGAAGATATCGTTTTGATTACTCCCGTCTCGGGGTCTTCGGCCGAAGTCGACACCATCTGTAGTGTTCGCAAACAAAGGCATAATTAGAGTCAAACTCAACATTAGACCCAATTCTTAACGAACATTGTATTCGAGGTCTACGGTCTCTCGTTTGCTCAGAGACTTCTGCACCTCTTCGTACTCTTCCTTTCCCTCGTCGGCCGACATTGAGTGAGCTATCGGTGCGATTTCAAAAAATCTATATAAAAGCCGAATGCGTGAGGTTTGGGCTGAGAGGACATACCTTCGTGAAGCATCTTAAGGCCGAAGAGAGCGAAGAGGATAATTGAGCCGTAATGAGTGATGAATCGGGGGATCACTGTTGTAGCCATTCCTAACAGAACTGCACAAGAGATACAACAAATGAGTATAAGAGCTGAAGTCTAAACACCGGCAGTGTTGCCGAAGAGAGCATTACCGGCCAATGTGTTCATCACGAATATGGCAGACATGGCGGCCATGAAGACAGTGCTGCGCGAGTGTCTCATCGCCATAATGGCTGCGATGAAGAACGTCTTGTCTCCCAATTCGGATACTATTATCACCGAAACGGATGCGATGAACGCGTGAACGAACTTCACGTGACCTAAACCGGACCAGAAGTCCTCTTCGGAGGTCTGTCGGCGAACAACCGATTAATACACAAATCAAAGACATTGACAGTCGACGTGAAAGACAACAACGAAACGAACGGTGCGATCGATCGCGCGATCACTTACTTCTTGACTGCTTCTGATGTCGACATAATTGACCGACTCTTTCGACTTAAAGCCGAAGCCGTTTTGCAATGAGTTTTGGCTCGAATTGTGTTCACAATTAATGGTTGGAATCAATGAGAAGAGAAATAACACTAAAATAAATATAAAACAACTTTTGGCTAAATTGTGATTAATATTCTTCGACAGCCGAGTGTCGATCGGTCTGTCGACGGGTGGGCGACAGCTGTTGCCATCACTTAATGTCGAAAATAATTTAAATAAGTTCCGCACGGATTGCGGCCAACAGTCCATTAGCCGCACAGTCATAGCTGTCGGCGCGTCGGTCGCCGATTCAGACGAGAAGACACTCATCGCTGCGGACATCGAATCGAAACGAATGAATCGGTTTGTCGTTAATCACAATCAATGATATGTTCGTTAAATAAACAAAATATGATATAAACTATTAAATCGATTGCATGTGTTGTGAGTTTAAGGACAACTCACTGTTTGATAAAATAGATTTCGATATCCATTCAGTCAATGCATTCTCGAGTCTCTGCGTTAGGAACTCAACAAACACTCGAAACACTCGACGCAGTCGACTGCGAGTCGAGTCACTCCACACAACACACAAACACAGCGCGACTTCGACTCTCAGTTCGCCTCTCAGTCCGCCTCTCAGTCCGCGTCTCACTTTCAGCCGATCCCTGCAATCCCTGTCCCGGACTCTCACTCCCGGTCTGAGTCTGCGTTAGCACTACTCATCACTCCATTAGAGTCTAATGATTAGACATACAATAAAAGTTTGCGATTGATGTGAGGAAAGCATATTTTCTCCGCTCATACGTTGAGTACGGATTATGTTAACTCTATTCAAGAGATTTCAATCAAATGTCAGTTTAATTATATTTTATTGAATCCAAACTAATGTTTGCTCTTATTTTTGACACTTATTTTATCACTTGTTTGACGCAAACGTTTTTATATTCCATTCAAATTTTAACAGAATATCTGCGAGACTTTCGAATCAGTAGAGCAGTACAAAACATGCTAGTTTAACATTAAGCATATTAGCTGTTGTAGAATTGTATGATGATTACGAAGCATTCCTTTGATAAAAGATCAAAAACAGCGCATAAAACGCCCTTTTCTACGGAATAATTGCCATTCTTTGCGACCACAGAAGCAATACTAATAACGCAAATAACGGATTGCTTTTTGTTTTTGCATTTTTAGTAAATATTAATTTTTATAAAGTTTTTTTGTTCATGGTAACTTTTTATTGCATTAAGTAATACAGGTAATTTGTAATTACTAGTTTTAATAGTTAGGTTTAAAAAAAATTAAATAAATTAAAATATTAATTAAATTATTTTGAACTTGCTACCACAAAATAGCATTTGTATATTTTAATTTAGTTTAGCATCTTGATAAATCTTTAGACTAAATTAAATTATACATAGATTATGCAATTTATTATACTCTGCAGTAATAGTATGTATAGTAATCTAATCTAGATAAGGATTTAGATTAGATTAGATAAGATATAGTATGCTGTTTGTTATGTCCATACGTGTGCACATTTGGCACCCAGTGCCAATTTCAATTTATTACGTTGCGAAAATTTCGAGACATTATATTTTATTCGCAAACATGATTACAAATTAAGATGAGTTAAATAAAAATTCGTAATGAAAAGAGTGTTGAAATATAAATATACACAAACGTTATGTGCGAATGCTGTTTAGACTTGATTAGTAATTTTACACTAATTACGCTAGCTAATTTCTCAGGTGAACAGGTATGGTTATGTCATTGTTACATGCTATTCTACAATATTTACGTTTAAGTTTTGGTTAATTTGTCATTTAATCGCATTTTGTCACAAATTGCAGTATAAGTCGAAACTAAAGATACGCCAAATCGAGTGAATTGTTTGCAAATCCGTATTACTCACACACTTATGACATGAGTTAAAATGTTTTATTAAATATTAATTTATTGTTTAATACTGTATACCGTTTACAAAGTGACATGCTAGAATGTAATGAAATTTTCGTATTTATGTTCATTACTTATAATCAGTGCTAATATATTGTACTTGCTATTTTAGTCATGTTTGCTGCCAGTGACCTTGATGTTAACAAAAATTTATCAATATTTATTTGAAATATTAAATAATACAAAACTTAGTCTGTGGCAATTGAACTAAGCATGTTTAATTTATTAATCAATTTTGATTGAGAGTTTTATAAACATTATAATTCATATACTGTAATGTAAATAAAAACAAAATTATGCAATGTTATATATTGAAATTAGTAACATTAAACATTTTGCTCACTAAATATATCCAAATTAACTGAAAATAAATTAATTTAATGGCATGTTACATTTTGGCTAAACCCCATTTTGTAAACTTAACTATTCTTTAAAATAGAAATAGTCAGTTAATTATTCTTAATAGAATTACATGTTTATCATCATATTATATTTGCAGATTGTGCAATGCATCAATTTGCGAATGAGGAAATGGCTATATTCAAATCACCTTCCTCAATTCCTCAATTCGTCAATCCGTCAATCCCTCAATCCCTCCACTCTATGCCAAACCCGGGCTAATGTGGAGACGAGACGAGTCATTGTTAGTGCTATTGATCGATGTCTGGCCTATGCTTTACATTTCACTAATTTATTCCAAACTAATGCTAACTTTCGCGATAGAGAGCTACAAACAATCTAGTTAATTTCTTAGACAGTGCATAAACAGTAGATCTACATTCTCCATCTTAACATGTTACAATTTACACACCGATTGAAATTAGATTAAATGAACTAAATCTCAATCATAAGTGCGATAATTGTTGCACTAATTTATTCTCAACTTTTTCGCTCATATATTGCGAGAGAAGTAAAACTTTTTTCGAAATAATTTCCAATATTTTGCGAATTACGTCAAATATGTTTATAAATCACACATTCCTTTCAACCTTTTCGCACAGCAATGACTTGTAATTATTATTCCAAAATTAGACGTAATTATTGTACAAACTCTTTAAAAGTAAAATTGTGCTCACATTTATACATTCTCACTTTATCGCCTCGACTATCTGCATAAATTTATATAAGTTTTACAATAATTAGAAACTTTACAAATAAAATATTATTTAATACTTATATATTTATTTAAAATTCTTATTTAATAATTAGTGAATAACTTAAAATAGTCATATTACATAAAACTACATAAAAAATTTCAATGTAGTTTAATGCCGTATTGTTTAAATAAATAAAAACCCAACTTAAAAACTATGTAAAATTATTTAAAGACACTACTGTTTACATGAATATTTAGTTATATCAGTTATAATTATAAAATTAATCATGGAAGATGTATATTGCAGTTAAATAAGATCTTTAAACGTAAATATTGGGGAAAATAAGTTCGGGAGAGAAGCCAAACCGCAGAAGTAAAGCAGAAAATATAGGTTTAGTTGGAATAAGTACTGCGTTTATACGTGACGTCACGCGTAGAGTAAGAGTGCATTCATTACGGATTGCATTCAATGATCGACTCATTTGATCGAAAATAAAACGAAAACTGAATTTAAAAAACAATTAATTTCATTGAATTAGCGATCGGTTAGTGAAACGCGTTTTCGTCCAAATCATTGTCCAGTCATTGGTCGCCGAATCGCGGGTCAGAAGCGGTGCGAAAGAGTGGATCGGATTAAGTGGCGACTCATCGCTGAATCGGAAGCGCATCGACTGCTCACTCGTGCACTCCTGACGACCTACTCGGCCACAGACAGGCGTATCGGATGTCGACTCCGGCCCGAAGACGACTGATGCGCGACTTCAAGCGCCTGCAGGAGGACCCGCCGGCGGGGGTGTCGGGCGCGCCGACGGACAACAACATAATGATCTGGAATGCCGTCATCTTCGGGCCGCGCGACACACCCTTCGAAGACGGGACGTTCAAACTGACCCTCGAGTTCACCGAAGAGTATCCGAACAAACCGCCGACCGTCCGCTTCGTCTCGAAGATGTTCCACCCGAACGTCTACGCCGACGGCTCCATCTGCCTCGACATCCTCCAGAACCGCTGGTCCCCGACGTACGACGTGTCGGCGATCCTCACGTCGATCCAGTCCCTCCTCGACGAACCCAACCCGAACTCCCCGGCCAACAGTCTGGCCGCGCAGTTGTATCAGGAGAACCGGCGCGAGTACGAGAAGCGCGTGGCCGCCATCGTCGAGCAGTCGTGGCTCAACTTCTCCGAAGACGACGAGAAGAAGGACTCCTAATGTCCGCCGTTTCGCCCAAACTATGACTATAACTAAAACTCTTTTCGATTGTAATTGGCTTTCGATTCAGTTCTCGACCTTTCGATTACCGATTCCTCCCTCTCCTCCTCCTCGCCCTCTCCCGGCCCTCTCATTGTATCTAATTATGAAAATTAATTTCGATTTGATTTCCCGTTTCTCCCGAATTCTGAACCACTTCTCCCGAACCAATCGTTTTGTTCCCAAAGTTTTTTAGAGTTTTAACACATTTTTATGTTATGTATAGTTTTGTTCGCAATTATATCCGATTTCTGTACTTATTTTTCGCAATAATTACACTGTTTTTTGCGCTGTTGTCGGAACGACGACTACACCGACTAATTGAATGTCATTTAGGAATCAAAGACTCATTTTTTTATTCAAATCTATTGAAAACGTTTTGCTTTTTTGACAAAAATATGTTTAAATTTTGGGCTTAATTTCGAGTAATTTGTGCACAACTTATATATAATACATTATATATATAAATATTATAATATATATATAAATAATCGTTAGTTTTATTAATTGAAATAATTCTATAATAGTTTACAACAAATTGAAAAATGAATGCTTTTGATGGCCAACAGGAGTGCTATTATAGGACCTCTAAGTCGACGTGTCTTACCTGAGGATGTCTTTTCTGTATTATACCAAAACATGAATTAAATTTAATTTAAACCAAAATAAAGATTTCGATTCCAAATTGATATGCGATTCGCACCGAACGCTCATTCACTCCTCACTCACCTTAAGCTCCTTTTCGATTCGGTCCACTTCGGCGCCCAACAGGTCGACGATATTCTCGCCGTGTTTTAGCATAAAGGCCTCGACTTCGGCCATCTCTTCCATTCCTTTCATTTCCTGCGCAAAGGGTATAGAAATTTGCGATTAATAGCAAACGCTTTCAACACTCGTTCGGATGTCTTGTTTCGGCTAACTTTGAGCAGCACTTCCATATCGATGGTATCCAAGTAACGTCGGGTCAGAGTTCGGCCGTCGAAGTCGATTTCGGCTGTAAAGCAAGCGAAGCATTAGTGGATTAGTTGTGAGCGAATGGGAGGAGTGGTCGCAAACCTTTGTAGCGGACCATCTCATTGCCCATATCCGTGGTCTTGACGTCATAGATAGCTCTGACCATTTCGTCGGCTTCTAATTGTTTGTTAATCTCTTGCAATCTCTTCGTAGGTATGGATCGGCCGACAAGGGCTCCACTATTCGTATATATGATAAAAGAGGCGACGACTCCCAACAGACTGCCGATGGCTAGTGAGCCGACGGCGTCAAAGATGGGTGTATTGTAGTAAGTGGTCAGTCCCATACAGGTGGCCGCTATCGCCACTCCCACTACGGCTGCCGTGTCTTCCAGTAAGACTACGTTAACACTCGGGTCCTGTCCTCTCATTACTGCCCCAAACAATACAATCAATTAGTGTTTCATTCAAATCGTGTACACAAATCATACGCTACCGTATTCCTTGACAGTCATGCCAGCCCTGTGGGCACCCTTTCGAGCCGCACTTATCGCAATCAAGAGGGTCCCGCCCTCTGAGATGAGAGAACCGCCTAATATAAAGAAGGCCCAGTAGAGCGACTCTATGTGCTCCGGATGGAGTAAACCGTCGATTCCGTTGTAGAACGAAAGGCCAGTTCCGGCGCAGAAGATGCCGACGCCTGAGATGAGTGACGCGATGTAACGCATTTGATGGTAACCGTACGGATGGTCTTCGTTCGGCCGCTGAAGCGATTTGCGAATTCCAAACGCGAGTATCAGTTGATTGCAAGTGTCGGCCAATGAGTGGATCGCTTCGGCGAACAAGCAGTGGGAGCCGGTGTAGAGCCAGGCCAGGGCTTTGAATAGGAAATTGGCGGCATTTCTGCACAGGTAGTCGCGTTTGGATTAATTCATTGCACACGTACTTTGAGACAACGATTGACACTTACATACAGACGGCTGTCATCACAACCCGACTCGAACCGCGAAGTATGTCGTCTCTCAGCTGTCAGTCACACAACAAATGTTTTGCCGATTAGTGAAGACATGTATCCAAACCCGGAATCGATTTAGTCATACCTTCGCCTCCGGATCGTGTAATCGCTTATAATTTTTTAATAACTTCTTTACGTGAAATACACCTAAAGTAACGACAATTTTAATCAATCGTTTCGATCGCACATTGATTTGAGTCTAAAGTCAATCTAAATCTCAATTCGGAACTGACTGTCGATGTACTTCTGTTCCTCTTCTTTGCGCTTAATCTGCGCCTTATGTAAGACATCGAATGAACCCCAGATCTGAAGAGCTCTGCAGACAAAACAAATCCAATTGAGTAACAATAAGCCGAACCAATCGAGAGGAAGGTATAGCCGCATACCTGGCCTCGATGTCTTTGCGGAGGTAGACCGTAATGGGCGGTTCGTTGGCGTAGGGACTCCTTCGCTGAAATTTGCGCAAATCGTCCAAATCGAGTGGTTTGAGTAAATACTCATTCATTGCCCGAATCGGAGTAATGAAGTTCCGGCCAGTCGTCGGATTGCTGTCCACTTTGCGCTCTTTACTCAACTTCGGAATCACTGCAATCGAGTCAATGCAACGTTAGAACCGATTCGACCCATCCTTCCAATCGTTCCATACCTTTGATGTCTTCCTTAACCGAAGAGTCGGCGAACGTCTGTTTCGGCGCCGCCTTCTCATCGCTCTTCGCACCCGCAGTGCCGGCGCTTTCATCCGATTTTTTGTCGTTTCGGTTGCCATCAGAAGTACAATAAAACGCTTTGTTTTGACACAAAACCGAATCAACTCTTGTCCTCAAATCCGCCGTCAGATTGTGGTAACACTTCCGGAAGTGACAGAAATCTCTTTGACTTTTATAGCAAAACAATTCATTCGACTTAACGACAAAATTCTTGTTATTATTGCAAATATTATAGCAAATCGTCGATAGAATTGAGTGCTTCAGCGGTCGGAGAGTAATCGACATTTCGGTGAATTCGGTAATAAATACTAAAATAATAATAATTTCTAAAAAATACTAAAACTTTAATGAATTTGAAAAGAAGTGAAACAAAAACTTTTCCACAAATCAAAACATCAAATAATAACAAAACAAAACAAAAATATCACAAAATTGTGTCAAAATGTGTAAAATTTGTGATTAATTGAAGAAATCAATCGATCGATGAATGGAAACGAATGAACCGAATGAGGAAAGAGAGCGGAAGACGAGACGAGCGAAGAAATGGTTTCGCATTCGTTAGACTCGAATCAATTGGTGAGCGAATCGTCGAAACGTTGGCCGCAATTCATTGCATGGATTGACTCAAACAGTGCTTGAGTTGAATCACATAAACATTGCTTTGAAGGTCAGCCCAACAGCTGATCGTTTGGTAGCTTTACTTTCAGCCGATTCTCTCTCAGCGCTAGACCTGCACTCAATGCGAGGCTTTTCCACACTTTTTACTATTCACTAGTTATCGATAGTTTACTGCATTTTATGAAAGAGCAGTGAATATCAGATATCCAGAATGTCATATAGCATCTGAAAAATAATTTTACGAATTTGTCATGTTTGTTAAATATCTCGATAAATATCCCAGTATAGCCTTGCTAGAATCAGAATTTCTAAACTATGCTAGTTAAAAATGTATCTAGCGCATAAAAAGCACTCTATAAAAGTTTTTAAACCGGTATAGATGTATGAATTGCATTTAGAAGTAAATGTTTTGATTAAATTTTATCAGTTAAAAAAATAAATTTAAATATTAAAAATAAACCTGATAATATTTTATACATAACTTAGTTTAATAACTCTTCAACAGTTTACTGCAAGATATAGAATATTTGTAAACATAGTAGAAATGTTAACTTAAGTTTTTGAATAGTTATACTGTAATTGTAAATCGACTTGGGTAATATTTTGACTTATAGAATATTCATGTTATGGAATATTAACTGCAATTATTAACTTTAAATCCAAGTCTAAAATATTTATTGAAAAAAAATTGCAAAAATTTGTTTGAAATATATTTTTTGCATTAAATTAATTAAATTTATTTATAAATAACAATAAAAATAGTTAACAATTGTTTGGTTGCGAAACGAATGCATAGAATGAATAGCTAGTCATTGAAGCGCTGATCGGATCCACTCGAAGCCAAGACCTGTTCCTTCTTCTGGACGAAGAAGACGGTCATAATGCCGAAGATGAGGATTCCCATCGAGACGGCCACCAGAACGCCGAAGATATAATCGGTGCTAATCTGCTGAACGACGCGGAAGATGACGAAAGCGGACAAATGCTTCATAAAGCAGCCGCCGCTCGAGCCCGAGATGCCGAGTTCGGTCACGCCTTCGACGCCCCACCGGTCCCTCTCCTCGTCGAAGTGGTAGCACTTGGTGGCGAACATAGGCCCGCCGTACGTCTGATTGCCGGTTAGCGTCACTTTCATCAGAGCGATGAAGTCATAGGCGACTTTGGTCTCGCCTTCCGCGCCGTCCGCCCTCTCCTTCCACTCGTTCCTCAGGTTCTCTCCCGTCAGCGGCGAATGGATCGTTACGTCGATAATCGGCGACAGTTTGTGGATTTCGGGGTCGAAGTGATAGGGACTGTCGTCGGGAAAGAGTGTCACCGAATAGACGTAGCTATTGTAGCGCAGGTTCTGCCAGTTCTTCGCTATGACGTGGACGTAGTCGAAGATCTTGCGTTCGTTGAACTTCACGATCGCCGACAAGTTCTTCCATTCGTTTAGTTTGACTTTCATCCGGATTTCGTAAAACTTCTTCTGGTGTGTCATAACAGTGACCGCTCGCGGGAACTCCGGCCGATCGCCGAACCGCACGTACCGCCCGATCGGCACCTGTTTCGCACTCGAGTTCAGAATGTATGACAAAATAAGCCGAATATTCGCCAAATACTCGAAATTCTCGCTTTTGCTGATTCGCGTGTAATAGCCGTAACTGTCGTTGACTTTCGAATAGACTTTCGGTGATATGTCGTAGAAATTGATTAGATTTGTGTACAACTCGTCCAATGCGTGTAAATCGGCGCTCATTTCGTTCGTTTCAAATAACTGTCTAATAATTGTAACTAGATTGTTTTTGTAGTAAAAATCTTTGGTTTGTTTCAGCAATTGTCCGAAAATGAAGTAAATTAAAGTCAAATCTCCTTTTCGTCGAACTTTTTTGTGTGAAATTTGTTTCAAATAAATAGCTATTAAATTGTGAATTTGCTTTTTGTCGCTAATACTCGCGTTAATGAGTGGACCCATTAGTAAGGCTAAGGCACTAATAGGTTGGTCTACTGTTGCCAAACGTTTCGCACTTTCGATCAAATCAGTGGTAAAATCACTATTCGTTTGATTAATCATCGAATCGATTGCATAATTAGTTGTTGTGTTAAACGTCTGGCAAAACATATAGTTATCACAAACTTCGACCGAATATCGGTTTGAGAACCAAATCAATTGACTTGAGTTCAAGACAATAGTCGATGAATAGAGAGGACGAGTGAGAGGTATGAGAGACCGACTCTCCTTCTCGTAGGCCATCAACTGGTATGTGAGCGGCAGTCGAATTGGAGGGACATTGCATCGATCGGTTGCCACTCGAATCTGAAACAAATTTAAACATATCTTCACTACATTTCTACAGTTAACGCAAAAGTTGGAAAAATTAAATTCAGGTTTAATTTAATTATAAACATTTGCCGATTAAAATCTTAGATCATATTTCTGCAAGTTTAGCATGTCCTTTTGACTTAAAATACATTAATAAAATATGTGATATGTTAGGTAAAATAAGGCAATAACTTGAATAGTCTCAAATATAATAGCAGTTAAATTAATAGATGTGAGCATTGTAACTTAATTTCGGCATTATAAGTTACTATACAATACCTGTTGCAAATCGAAAACCCTTTCCATTGTAACCTCGCATTGATTGGCAATCTGTCCGACGGTAAGCAGTGTTTGGATTTCACTGCAGACGTCCTCTTCATTGCAAGCTCTCAACGATAGGTTATAGGAACTGAAGGCCAGTAATTGGTCTGTCAATTGACGACAATTTAATTAAATACTATTTGATAATTATGTAAAATGTGCATAAAACTAACAAAAATTAAACATCATTTAATTTAATGTAATGTAGATTTTAATCTAAACCCATATCGAATTAAAACATAAGTACCTAAACTAAATGTATACCGGATTTAAACCGGATTTAAACCGGATTTAAACCGGATTTAAACTGAATTTAAACCGGATTTAAACCGGATTTAAAC
>JAQIXC010001651.1:0-13744 GCA_034697605.1 Metabelba pulverosa
ATACTTTCGATCGCGTCTACAGACTTAGCGACTGTGAAGGGGTCACTGGGTGTGTAAAACTGGGGCACTCGGGGCTCTCTGGGCTCTCTCGGGGCTCACTCAGGGCTTTATGGCTTTATTCTCCAGACGACCTGACCTTTCGGTCGAAAACAGTTCGAGCGGAGGGGAGAACGAGAAGCCGGCTCTGGGAGTATGGGATCGGTAGGCACAGTGGTTTGCCCTAAACTCACATCAAATTTTCAAATGCATTCAAATTTTGTTCAATTTCTTCACATTTACTACAGTCTAGAGTTTTTTGTGTCCTTTTCCAAAAATACATATTCTATTCAAAGACATTAATTTTAGAAAATAACTAAATGTTTATAAAAACAACGAAAATAAATAAAAGTTGGAAAGAAATGCTAAACATTGCACAAAATTTTCAGCAAAAGTTATTTTCATTTAGAAGTTAATGTCTTTGACTTGAATTGCATAAAAGTTTTGAAGATTACGAGAGTTAAGCAAAAAATAGTAACTCAGCTATCAATGGAATGTAAGTTTCGGTGAAAAAATAAACAGAGTTTAGAGGAGCACTGAGAGAGTGGAAAATAAGGTAAAGGCGCCCCAACGACCCGGGGCACAAACGCGAAATATTCTATTCTCTTCTCCTAACTTACTTTCCCCTAAAGCACACGTAACTTTGCACAAGACTCCACTTTCAACTGAATTCCAAACAACACAACATTCAACCGAATTAGCGCTAAGTTTTATATGCATTTC
The DNA here is from genome assembly GCA_034697605.1 of Metabelba pulverosa. Lineage (NCBI taxonomy): Eukaryota > Metazoa > Arthropoda > Arachnida > Sarcoptiformes > Damaeidae > Metabelba > Metabelba pulverosa. The sequence continues at coordinate 760 of JAQIXC010001651.1, forward strand.
GAAAATAGTTTTACACAACAAACAAGAGTTTTCCACAAAACTTATGCAAATTCTCAAATAAATAAAAATGTGATATGATAAATTAAAAATCAGGATATTTATTAATGAGTTAAGTATTTTGAAAAAGTGCATACAGTTGGTGATAGTGAAAAGTATCTAGAGCAATTTTTATAAAATACATGTATAATAACATGTAACGATTAAGTTTGGAAAGTCGGCACAAAGACAAAATAAAAAGACACTGTACAAATCACGTATAAATAGGATTAGAGTCAAGATTTTCAAAAGTATATATTAAAAACTAAGCTCTAAGCAAATACTAAAATAACATTTTTACCATCCAATCGCAAATGTGGAAAATTCATAAGCAGACATTTCGTATGTTGCCAAGCTATATTTACCAAACAGTCATAATTAATGTTAACTATCTATTTGTTTTTTATGTATATTTAAATCTGAAAATCTATAAAATTAGGAAATAATTTATATGAAATCATTTTTATCAGTTAGCAAAACAAACACAAATAGTATGATATAATCAGAGCCCTAGTCCTCATGTATGTGCTGTGTGTGTGTCGAACGAAATGGCATAATAGGAGCAAAACTATAAAAACAAATATATAGTTAAAATGTGTTCTTCAAACGATGTGTTGATTTAATTGAGACAAACGGAGAGTAAACAAAATCTAATATTGAGAGCACACATCAAAAAACGAAAATTAAGTGATTGTTTGTTTTGAACGCAAGCGCTGGTCAATCATTCATTGAAAAATAGGTATTGAGTTGTTGTGAGAAATATTTGGTAGACATGAGCCGAGACGTACATCTCGTTTGTAAATAAATACACCAATTATTAGAGCCAACAGTTTAGCCGCAAAAACAAAAAACGAATATTAGTTTTAGACAATCATCGATGACATCACAGCTATTACGGAGTCTGCATACGGATAGTGCAGCCGATGGCACAGGCATTGCAGGGCAGGGGCTATGGCTGTGCGCGACTGTGGCCGAGGCGGAGGTATATGCTGTATAAACCCAAATAGCCGGCGGCTATACCTTAAGTAATCCCCACTTAGAGACTCGCGATAAACACAAAGCACATAATCGAATGCTAATACCAATTCAGTTGCTGGTTCCTGCATCGCCGCTTAAATGTGCATGCTCAATTACTATTGCATTCAATTTTAATTGGCAAAATTTCTAACTAGTATTAAGCACATTTTAGCGATTAGTAATTAATTATACGGGATAACATTGATTGGGAAAACCTAACGACGTAACCCAGGGTCGGATAGGGCATTTGGCCCAGTATTGGGTATTGAGAATAGGGTATAATTGAGGATGGTGAATCGAGAGAAACGCCCAGACAAGTGGTCAGAGCGAGTGTTGCGACTGAAGCGGCGTTTTCACACTTCGTTAGATTTGTTTAAACAAACAAAATGATGGCATTTATGTACTCTTTGTTTAGTCGGTCGACAAATAATTAATGAGTATTTTCGCCTATAATAAGAATTCGCTTTTAGCGATAAAATTAGAGCCAAATCGGTATAAACTTGGCAAAATAGGTATAAAACGTATAAAACAAAGAGTCATATACTGTAACTGATGAAAGTCATGATGATTCGGTGAAAATCAGTTTTTCATTACAGAGTAACTAATTGTTTGCAAGACTTCAATCAATTCGGTTGGCGTTCAGTCGGTTCGACGAGAGCTCACATTCTCGAAGAGCAAAGTACAGTACAATGCAGTGTACAGTCGCTGTCTTGCATTATGTCAAACCCAATACGACAATACAACGTACGTTTGACATTCAACTCAGAACTCAATTACAACGAGGCAAAACTAACAAGAGCAAAACATCTATTCAGTTTTTATATTTGCTAAAAGTGGAAAATATTTGTTCGAAATTTTATACCAAATTATAAAATTCAATAATTATATCATTCATATCATCCGAACACATCTGTGTTTAAAATGCTTTCAACTAAACTATATTTTCAAATATATTGATATAATTTAGGAAAAAGAGATTATTAAGTAAAGCAAAAGGCAGTCGAGTTTCATGAGTTTCGAGCGCATGAAACACATTGAGCAGCGAAACAGTCTGTTTGGTCGATGTCCTCATTCAAGGGCACATTTATTAATATATTTCAATTGCCGTTTCGTTACGACATTCGACGTACAGGTTCTGTCATTGCCTTAATTAAGAAATATTGTTATAATTTGATAACTAGCAACACAACTACCACAACCACCACTACCACGATATGCCACGACATTAAGACTCGCTAATAATTAGACATTTAAAATATTCAATTACATTGTGTTAGACATGAAATATCAATAAATATAGCTTGCTAGAAACCGAATAAACGCATGCTATCGTACTCTAACTACTATTACTACGACGACGGCTACGACTACTACCACAGATCAATATCAAAGTGTATTAACCGATAAATCTAATGACATTCGCATTGAGTGAATGTTTTGTTTATCATTCGATGCAATAATTCATAAGTTATATACAGTATATTCAGTCTATTACACGAGTCGAGCGTTCATTTGAGAAATGAAAACAAGAAATCAATAATATTCTACTTAATTCACTCACAACTTAATAAAGGTTTTGTTCGACAATAAAACAAAAATTCATTTCGAGTTTTCTAATCAAATTATTAGCCGAAATGCAAGTATTGATATATAAAGAGTTTAACAAACGGGGAGTCACTTCGAAAACTTTCTCTTCGACTGAATGTCAAAACCGAAAATTAATTTCAGACGAAAGTAATGGTATTTTAGGCATTGGGCGCAACGAAACCGAGACTCGAAAATATGCAATAATTCCAATGTTAGCTAAATTTTTCGCTCATTGAAACTGAAAAGACATTGTTTGTAGAAAACGCCTTAAAATTTTCGAGAAAAACAGAAATAAATTTGAAATATGTTTTATTGCGGAGACGAGTGAGTGAGTGCATAGATTTCTGAAGTAATGTTTGTATTGTGTAAATAAACATGAAGTACACTAACACTAAACTTTTGCATTTTCTTATCCCAAATCACATTAGTTTGCAGTCAATGTTAGTGGAACTCAAAGATAGATTGTATGCAAAAACTGAGTTAAACCAACTTAAGTCGGTATCAGACTATAGACAAGTTGTGATGAAATCACGTACACAACAGACAATTGAATTGTTAGATAAATTTATTACAAAAAAGGGGTTTAATGTTGTCTTCAATTCCAACTCGTTTTTAGATAATACTATAGTTTCGTGTATTAACTCTGATTAAGGACTCGATAAGAGAGCTGTAAATTAGATAAAACCGAATACAAAGTCCAGAAAAAGGAGCGAAAAAATGAGACATTGGATTAAATTTGAAAATGATTCGCAAATATCTGTTTCTAAAACATTTCGTTTCTAATTCACATCCAATTTCTGATTCGCTTTAATTACCCGTATTTTCACAACAAAAACTCGAAATGAGATCAAAACTCAAATTGAGAATTAAATTTATAAAAAAATCAAATTAAAAAAATGTTGCTTTTGGGGTCAAAACGGCTAAATAAGGAGAGGTATTAAACAACAACTGGAAAAGAATGGCGAAAAGAGTAAGAAAATAAGAAAAAGTAAAGCAATAAATTTCAATATCAAGGTTTCGAAAAACTTGTATGAACATTTTTAGGTTAAATCAGAAATTGTGATACGACTTATAGCCAAAGAGTAAAGAAGTTTTTTGTTGTTTTACTGATCCATTTAAAAGAAAGCGCATATTATACAAGAAATATTGGGTCAAACTCTGTGCTCGTATAAATTTAACAGTGTATGTTTTTAGAGTGTTTCGGAGTAGTTGTGCGAGAAACACAGTTCGATGATTGCAATAAACAACAAGTCTGACATTTATCATAATATGAATCTATACAGTAATAATTTGCTCGTTTGTTCGGTTAATTGTATTAAACCGATACCTCTTTCGGGGTTTCGGCAGAAGAGCGTCGAAAGAGAATAGAAAGTAAAACCAAAAAACAATTTAAGTATATTCGGAGCCGAAGACCAACACTAAGACATACAGTATTGGAAACATTGACGTGACTTACAGACCATTCGCACCGATAATAAAAGACTGAAACCAAGGCTTGTAATACCTCTTTAGACACTCAATAGGGTAGTTAATAGTGAGTTAAAGTATTTACGACTTTTAACCACAAGTAAAGTCAAATCAGATAATTTACCCCAACTAATCAACAAGATATTAAATTATAACTCAAATATCTTGCAGAAATATATTTAGACAGTATAAAATAAAACGCCGACAATCATAGAGAATGAGGCAATCATTACCTGAGGAATGAGAGGTCGAACTCTCGTGAATATCGAGATCCCAGAAGTCGAGGTCAACTTCGCCGATCTCGGACGAGGCGAGGCTGGGAACTGGACTAATGCCGGTGCCGTTCTGACTCGAAGACACTTCGGGAGAACTCTCGGAGAGACCAGTCACGGAAGCAGTGCCTGACGTACCAGAAGCCGCGGCCACTTGCAGTGCAGCGCGTTTTCGGGCAATGGGCTGAAGACCACTCGCCGAGGGCCGGGAGGACTCTGCCGGCTCTTTCTTGATCTTAGGCACAGAACAGGGCCCCAATCGCATACTCTCCTCATTGAGAAAGTCGTCGGGAAAGGTAGCCCTGGCCTTCTTGTAACCCGACTCATTGCCCGAGCCATTGGAAGAGCTTCCGCTCGGGCCGTCGAGAAACTCTTCGACCGCCTTATCGGCTCTGGTGTGGCTCAACCACAATAGCACTAACGGATCCAGATTTGTCAGAGTCTGGTCTCAGTCTGAGCGACAAATTCAATATCTATTCAAATGATTTGTTGAATCGAAACGCTATTCCGTCAGAACTGGCACTCAATGTGAGCGGCGATCGACACAAAGTCATTAATCATAGAATCGGCGGAAAGTCTATTCGTATAATATATTCGACGACAAACACCGTTTGACTCAATTATTAATTATTTTCAAGACCGACAACAGCTTTGCTTTTCTATAGTTATGCAAATTTTATAGACTTTTGCAACTCGTGTTCGTCGCCAACAAAAGTTTCTATGAAGTCATGGGATCACAACTGACTGTTACGCAGAATTCGCATCCAATCCAAGATCTGCCTCTCTCTCAGTCTTGGCTTATCTTCACTCAATGGCAGACAATTCGAATGAGACGGATAGCACTAAAATAGTGATCACTGACTGTCTCGCAGCACATCCCGTGCACTAGCAGTTCCAACAACGAGCCAACGACAGGAGCGTCTATTGCTCAATGAGGCAGCACTCAACTATCGGAGCAGCTAACCGGGCAATGTCAGGGTCACTGCGAACAGTATCTTAAGACTCGCTTAAATTCAATGTTAACTTCGAGTCGAATCACAATTTAATTCAATTCAAACGATTAGAGTATTTAGATTCGAGTGAAGACAAGCGCACAATAGTTGGACTAAAATAGTAAAACAAATATCAAAACAAAACTTCGAAACTTCGGACAAAATCACAAATCACTGGCAGAGAGCGAATGGGAGAGAATACGAGAGACTGCGAGGGATTGGGGTAGTGGTGAGCTAGTGGTGGGCCAGTGTTGGGCCAGTATTGGCAGTCGTGGATGCGTTCGGATTCGTAGGAATCAACGAACGACACACCGATACGCGAGAACCGAAACGCGGAGTAGGGCTGCACTGGTGGTAGAAGTAGTGATAGCGCGTCGACTGGAGTCGAGTTGTGAGCCTCTGTTCCTCTGCTAGTGTTGTCGAAACTGGAAATGTGTTGCAATGGGAGCGCAAAGTGCATCAAATGAGCTAAACTGAAACGAGGTTTGTGTGCATCCCTCAGAGCGAGCACTGGCAGGTTTGTTCGCAGCTCTCGTCACCAAAACGAATGCAGTGTTAGACTGTGCGCTAGTTCTCTCTCCATTCGTTCCATTCCCCTTATTTTCTCCAGGTCTCTGATCTCAGTCACGTGATCACGTCATAATCAACTATTGCAGTATTGCAGTGGTGCTGGTGCATAGTGCTGGTGCATAGTGCAGGTGCATTTACCTATGGTAGCGCCCCATTCCCTCTCCCCTTTACCCCCACAACGTCTATAATCGTTATGCTATCACAGCTATCAGAAGCGAACCGGCATATCATCAGCCGAACCATCATATTCTCTCAGCCAACACAAGAGCACCAGAACACCAGCGCAGCTAACCGAGCAGCCGAGCACAGTAACACTTTCACTTCACTTCATCAAACCGAACCACTCCAGTCCTCCTCCAACACACCAACCACACCAGCCCCACCATTCCCTCTCCCATTCCCTCTCGCAGTCTCTCTCGCAGTCGCCATCATTGCCATTATCAGCTCAATTACCATTAATTCCGTTCCCCATATATTCCCAATTCATAAACTTATGATTGAATGCATGACTGGCCAACACACACCGTATTCCCGTCCAAAATGGTTGGGCTTTTGCCACTCGAGTATACCATTAGACGCGAATCAATTCAAACATTGGCAATACACACATTTTGATCGAAGGGAAAACAATCTTGTTGTTTAATATTAGAAAATAACATTTAACATGACTAATTGCAGTAAACATATCAAAGTTTAAAACATTTTCATCGAAAACTAACTCAATTAACGAAATGATTGCCATTAAAACAAAGTTCGTTATACCTTAAACATGAAAGAATCAAAATATAAATAATAGTAAATTAAAATATTTTCTGAAACTATGGTTACAATGGAATTCATAACATAACAAGTGAACCGCATTTGGAATGCATATAAAGCATTAGATTAGAAAACATTATGTATTATGCAATTTGATAATGAATTAAAACCTAAAAATAGAATCAATATTTAGATCCCAAACGTCTCTCTCAATGCTAATCCCAATGCAATTCAATTGCAATTGAAAAATATAAATCAATGGAAAAGAGTAAACATTTTAAAGTAATTTCGACAAAATCTAATAAATTAGAAAAAATGAGTTATTTATTGTGTAAAGCGATTAGAACTTAATTAAGTTCGGAGCCGACGAATGATTGATCGCATTTGTGTTATTGAAAAAGGTTTGCTATTTAGCAACGCGTCGGCTCAGCGACGGCTCATCGACGCAGGCATACACTTCGGAGAAAAAGCGAAAATAGTTGAATCAAAACTAAAAAGATTGTGAAATAATCAAAAATGCCAATTCATATAAAGGCACAGCATCTGAGTGCCGGTGCCGAGCATGCTGTAGCTGGTATGGCGGTGTGGCGGTGTGGTGGTATGGTGTATGGGCCAAGGTGGCGCACAAAGAGGTGCATTGACCTGATTTGGAGTTGAAGAACGAGTCTAGTGGCCAATGGCAAGAGTTAACGCGCACCGGAGCGTAGACGTCGCTTTTGCGAAAAAGCAGCATGCTTAAAAGCCGAATTCGAAGACAATTCGAGTTCGAAACAAGACGACCGACTCTTTTATTAAATCCGAAATTCACTCATTTCGAGAGAAAACCAGTTTCTAAGCGCTAACCAAAATGACTGCTTTTTAAGCGTTTGTTTTTAACTCCAATGCATAATAAATGGGACAAAATATTTACCAATTTATTCGACAAAATGCAAATCAATGTTCTAATTCATGCGAATAATTTGCATTTTAAACGCAATTACAACTACTTTTCCAACACTTTTCTTGACAATGACTTCTAAACATTTTTTGAATGTCATTACTTAAAATAAAAAGGTTTCGCTACCAATCAGTATTGAAAGTATTGCGAAAAATCATCAGAAATACAAATCATTCGATGCATTCAAACCAATCATTTAGTTTAGGATTTGTTAAGTATTTTCAGAAAAATTGATAAAAATATTTGAATATTAAATGCATATAATTGTGTTTGATATAAAAAGAGAATTGTAAAAAGTGAGTTTAGATGTGTTAGTGTGTGTAGTGGTGTGGAGGGAGAGGGAAGGCAGGCAAGGGGATGGGAGGGAAGGGGATGGGAGAGAGCCGGTTAGGTAAAGTTGAGTAATTGCGTCGAAATAAAGGGCAAAGCACTTGAAGAGAACCGGTTTAGTCAACGCATTGAAGCCTTTTAAAGGATACGGCGAATGATTCGCTGTTCCTCTCATCCAAATTATAGCTACCATTGCCTACGAGTAGAATCTGATTCGACACAAGTAGACAAACCTGTTTGATTGCAGGCCCACTGCACTCATGACTTTTATACCCCGTAAGAATAAGTTTTAATAATCTGATATAACTTTTTGCATTAACTGGACAATACACCTGCACTCGGCACAGGTATACACACTCACTGAGAGAACGTATGAGTCAATACATTTGGCGAATCACACGATCAGATTGAGCCAACAATTCAAAATAATCTCACAAAGCATTCAACAAAACTGAATACAGAATTACTCGAAAGAATTTACACATATTTTCATTGTTAGTCAAAAAATATTTTTCGACAATAAATAATAACGAGTCGAATGAGTAATGCGTAATAAGTAGAGAGAGAATGAGAAGCCGTCGACTCTCCAGCTGAACATATACATGATAATAATGATAATTCTCATCAAACTTCTAGCTTGTTTGATTTTAGTTATAAAACTTTACTTGACGACATTACATGCTTATACTGTATAGACTTTTTTGGCATAACTTAAACATAGGTACAGTATCATCTAATCATTAAGCCGTGTGTATCAAAATGATTTTATACAAACCTAATGCACAAAACTTGCATTTAATTAATGCAAAATAATATAGTATTCAAAAAATTATCAAGATAATTGATTCGATTGCTAATTAGATAAATAGTAATTAATAGCTAGAGTCGAGCCCTTCTCCAATGAGTTCGTCTGTAAGTCTAGAATTAAAAGTTTGGTTTTGTTGGAAAGAATCCTTCATTGAGTGCATAACGTATTAAACACAATAACTCTTTTGACAACAGAAAAGAGAAGTAAAGTTGAAGTGACGTAACAGTGATCTTGAATTTTAAATAACTATTTGACAGAACAATAGAACAAAACAAAATACAGCAGTAGAGCTATGAAAGGCCTACGATTGCATAACCAGTGAAATAGGCATTCATTTGTTGAATAATGTCTTTAGTAATTGTCATTATTCTATTATAAACTTATTTGGCAAAAATTAATTTACACACAAATAATCTCCAAATCCCTAATTAAGCTACAATTCTTTCGGCGCTAAAAATTATTTATTTTTCGGCAATACTTTAGATAAAAAAAACTATCTAAATGTTTGTAACTATGTTTAAGATAAAATAGAAATACTAGTTTGGCTCGAGTTAGCACCAGATTGTAACCAATCGAACATTCGCTACATTAGTGACATTCCCTTGTTTTTGGATTCATTTAAATATTCGTTTTATTTTAGATATTGATACTAAATTTGATCCAAAGCTAAATAGACTAAATTTATTTTACAATCTGATTTAAATATTTTTAATTACAGATATTAGCAATTAATGTATTCTAGTAAAGAAGCATGACAAAATGGTAATTCTAGATACTACATTGTGAGAAAAGCTTAAATTGCCATCCATCTCACAATGTGTAATTTAATTTTTTTTTTCTGCAAACATTAAAATATGTTAATATTTTTAATTACATTTAAGTGTAGACTAAACTCAATAATAAGAGTAGAAAGAAGTCAAAAAAGTTTTAGACAATTTTTTCAATAGAAAAAGAAACAAAATTTCAAACACAAGTTATCATCGTTTAATCGAGGTTAAGACCTAATAATATAAAGACATAATCCAATTGAAGTTAATTTAGTTAATAGGAGAGAGAGATGGAGACCGGGCCCGGAGCTGTCCGAACGACAGCTCACGGAAAACTGCCATTAATTTTCTCATTAAACTAAATCAAGTTTACTGTTTATATAGGGATTGCAATTATGTTGAGTCAACACATATACCCAGAGTCTGCAATACACACTACACTATAGCAAAAAGAATTGGAGTATTATTTTTAAATAAAACTAAACCTTTCAAACCATACAAAAAGGTAAATACTGTACTGTATTAAACAATACAAACACACATCAAAAAAGCTTTACAATTATTTTAAAAAATAGAAAAAAAATTCAAGTGCATTACAAAAAACATATACAGTATGATTGTTAGGAGTGCAAAGTAGAGAACAAAGCCATAAAACAAGTTTCATATTTTACATTTAAAGTGTATTTTTGCAAAACATAAGTATCTATAGCCTCACTCCCACACCTAAATCGTATTTATATTCGCAATGAATGCAATGCTTCTGCAATGCCGTCACTTTCGCCAAAACTTTTGGCAATAAATATCAAATGCATTAATCGATGTGCGGATGAATAGCCGAAGAACACCACTTCCAAGTTTGTAAGCCGTCAGTAGAGACACTATATTATCAGCAAAATTTGTGTTTTATTTCTTCTTTTTCTTCTTCTTTTTTATATTCAAGACTATCATGTTATGTCTGTCTCTGATATGAGCGAACCCTTAAATGCATAAGCAATACAAACATTCAAATCATCGACTCTTTTCAAACTCAAGTCTATTTATGTTTCAAAAAGAGATTATTATTTCAATTGTTTGTAAAAACTTTGGAGAAATTGAAACGATGTTTGACTCTCAATGCGTTTAATTACTGCGATAATTACAAGCGTTTTGTTTTAAGAAAAACACTGCGAAATATACTATTCTTCGTATGCCTTCTATTGAAATTCGTCTTTTATTCAATATTAGGTCAGAAATAGTAAGTTAACTATTGATAGACGTAAGCGATTCACTACATTAGATGCATTCAAATCAATATTGTTTTAAAATTGACAATTGGGGAAAACATTTTATTTATGTAGTTCTGTGTAAATCTATCGGATTTGTCGGTTTAAAGTTTATTCGTTTTTAATTAGAAATTCGCACTCATTTGCTCGCAATATCCGAATCGACAAATTCAGTCAATGTATTCGGTTTTATATCAGATTTCGGATTATTTCTCTGGAAACGAGCGATACTATACATACTGATAGACTTATTATTAAACTAATTAAATTAACCTCAAGAATGGCAATTTTGTCACATGCACATCTTACAATGTATCAAATTCAAATGGTATCAGGCATATTCGAATAGTCTCAATTTTATATTCTAAAAGTAGATAGACTAAATACAGATAGTAATACTATCAGTGAATTTATTAAACAACATATTAAACATTATCGAATAAAATAGTCGAAAAATGAGCAATGTGAGTTTAAATTAAAACAAAAAAAAGACTCAAGTTGCTATCAACTTTTAGCGAACTATTGACATGAACATAAACATTAGATTTTTTGTTCGAAATTTATATGTTTATGATCTGTGCTATTTATATACCGGTATTTAGCTAAACGACAATTAATTCAAAGTTAAAACTACTAAAACTAAATGATATAAAATTTGGAGGGAGGGAGGGAGGGAGGGAGGGAGGGAGGGAGGGAGGGAGAGAGAGAGAGAGAGAGAGAGAGAGAGAGAGAGAAAATGGCGATAGAATAGAGGATAAGCCATGTTTTGGCTCTTTCGCCGCATATTCACTCGACGTCTATGTGCGCGTAAATGTCATGTCAGGGTCGGTCAAATCGGAATGCAATCCAATATGAGCTCACAATCCCATCCAATCCGACCGAACAACATGACAACACACACCCAAATACAACGCAAATCAGATGTATCATTAAGCCCATGTATATATTTATATAAACGCTTTGTTTTGTGTTTGTAAATAAGATGTTTTGAGTGTAAAGCGACAGCTTTTTTCGTGTAATTAAAATGAATTCTAATTATAATTGTAGCGAATGTGAAATTTTTATTCTTCTATGCTCTACGAGTGAAGAATCGGAGTATTTTGGCGAAACCACACATTTTGTTCTCTATATTAGATTTGATTTTATTTTTTCTCTTCGCGTACATCAGAGGGCGATGTACTGAAGTCGCGCAACATTTCAACATTTCTCGAATGAATTTCGATAAGAGATTTTGAAAAACTTTTTGCACAAAATCTGTTTTCCAGAGAGAAAAAAGTGCAATCAATATTCGCTAATTTATTTTATGAGTGCTCAACTACACTGATTAATTCCGAATTGTATACACGATAGGGTTGAATAGTTTATAATAATAATAAATTTTATTCACAATTCATAAGCATTTCTTATTTATGACATATATTATCACTGAATCGGTCGGCTTCTGACCGATAATAAAATTGTGTTTAATATCAATCGACGATTTGATATCATAAGTACTGCACTTGTGTTGCCTTTAAAAAACAACATTCGATATTAGAGTAGTGTATAATATATCGAAAGCAAAATATAATTTTCTCATTCATTTAGATAAACGAGTCTTTAAATGTTTAGTAAGAATAACCGTATTTAGAGATACGTTGGGCTAAAGTACAGCAATTAATGTGAACTTTATGTGATTCGAGAGAATATAACTTCGATCTAGAGTTACAAAAACTTTCTTTTCAACAAATTCTATGGCATTACTAAACACTAAACTATTTCAATCATTTACAAGGTTTTGCCATCTTTTACATTCAATGAGAAATATTTTAATCAACGATATGTCCATTCGTTTAGAAAAGTTTAGACAAAACTTCAAATAATTTAATTCAGTTCTCAAACGTTCGCTTAAATGCTATCTTTTGAGTCAACAACGAGAGAATTAATATACATTTCTTTTATTTTCGTTATAATACCCGTAATAGTGTAGGAACTAAAAAATTAGCTTAAATGGCTAATTCATTGTTACAATGTATTGTTACGCTAAAATGTCAAATATAATACTAGAGGGTTAAGAAATAGCCGATTGAATTGTGTATAGAAGATAAATGTTGGCAAAGAATACGTTTAGTAGAAATGAAACGAATTTAATGGCGAAGACCTCAACATTGAAATTGGTTTTAATGGTTAACTAAGATATGC
>JAQIXC010001652.1:0-13743 GCA_034697605.1 Metabelba pulverosa
ACCGACACTACACCGACTCAGGTATGACTACCAATGGTCAGCCTCTCTAACCGCTTCTCTTCGGGTGTTTAGGCCGAAATCTGTAGTGAAATCGAAAAAACCACTCTACACGACCGCACGGATAAAGATATTGAGGTGGCCCTCAAAGGTCACCGTATCTTGCCGTCACAATATATAGTCGTGCGTCATAATAGCAAACTTAATTTAAACGTATTTTATGTATGATAATATTCGTCTTATACATGGGTTCGTCTTATCTATAGTTACATTTTACTTTAAAAAATTATACGATTTTAGACAATTCATCTTATACATGGGTTCGTCTTATAAATGGAGCTTTAGGGTAATTATAATCTTTTTTTAGCAATATATTAATTACTTACATGTACAAATTTAATTGTTTAATTCTAATATTTATTATTATTTTGATAATTTTATTAAACTCATTATAAAGAGCATTCTTAATAATGCATTTGTATTAGTTAAAGTTATACTGTTGTTATGTGCGGAACGACTCGTACCGCCGCTTAAGCCGCTCCGTACATAACAATTTATGGGTTTGGTCTCGGGGTCGGCCTGCGGTCGCTCGGAGCGCGACCACTCGACTTCGTAGGCCTTCCTCATGTTGGGCTGAGGGCATCGGTAGCTCTGGAGAGGCCTGGTAGGCACTCCTCGTGGAACGGCGGGCGTTACCGATCCGTGCGTCGGCTGCGAGCTCACTCGTACTGTCGGTATGGAAGCGAGTGTAGCGGCAGATCTGTTCGTCGGAACACTGGATTTGGCGGACATTACTGACCACTAAATGAATTTACGATTGATTTACGTTTCAAACACTTTATTAATTAAAACAACTGTTAGTACAACGAGTGCTCTTACACGAGCCCTCGCTCCGTTGCACACTCTCTAGCACCTCATGTCTGAGCTTAACGTCGACTGTCCCCCTGTGCTGAGGCACAGTAAGCTTTTATAGACAAGATAAGTAAAGGTTAGTGAAAATACACATAAGATGACTGGGTAAGTAGGTGAGGCATGAGTTTAGGTTTAAACATAAATGACAATTAGTGTTAGAGTATAGATGGCGTAACTATGTTTCGGCACATCACACTGTTAAAGCTATAGTATAGTATAGTGCAAGCATGCACAAACACGCCCACAAATCCAGCCAAGAAAGCGACACTTAGTGACGAACAGATGTTACTCTATACTAAGTACAATTATAGAGCACCTCTTCGTCAATAGATGGCACCTCTCCTGGCTGGATTTCTGGCTGGTTTGTGCATGCTTGGTATAGTGCATCACTTATACCGGCATGCAGCCTAATGGCAGTGAATACGGTAGTTTTCAATTCAGTTACGCAAATCACTGTAATTGTAAACCAAATATTTACGGGATATAACTGTAAGATAATATTTCGAAAACTTATTTTTACTATTGAATTACAAATTAATAGTAAGTTTGACATTCAACTGTCAAAGAACATAATAATTTTAATTGCTTTTATAAAAATTACCTGGCCTTTGTAAGCAACAAAAAATTGCAAAACTTTTACCCTGCAACATAATTTTTGTGCAACTAGTTTCTCTGTAATAGAGCGAAATAATTTATGCATTAAATATTTAATTTGCTTTATTAATGATTATTAAGTTATTTAAGTTTGAAATATATATTAACTATATATAAAGATAAAATATTTGTATAGCGCAAAAATATTTTTAAAGTAATCATGCTGCTTAAAGCATTAATTTTATATGGTAATGTAATATGTAAATTACAATTTGATTATAATAGTTTTTGCAATAATTTTTTAAACTTTAAAAATTTAGAACAATTGTAAAATACAGTCCAACTTATTCTATTCTAATTTTATACTGTAAATATTTTACTTTTAAAAAAAAATTTGATATAAAGCATTTCATTATTAAAAATACTGGAAGTACAGTAGGAATATTATGACCATTAATAAAATGTTCGTTTATAATGTATCAATTAGGGTTGTAAGTAGTGAAAGATTATGAAAGTTTCACTTGAAAGTTTCAGGAAATTTCAGTGAAATTTTCGCTTTGAAAAATAAATTTCATGAAAATTAGCATCAAGCATCCATTTTGTATTTCAACATATTTAAAACTAATTTGTTAAACTAACTAGTTTTAATTAATTAGGTAATAATAAAAGCAACTCTAGGTTTAGTGTTAACTTTAGGTTAACTTCTGGATGTGAATCTGGGCCTCAAAAGACCTCAGATCCTGGTCCAGGTCCAGGTCCTAAGAACTGAGATCTATGCTCGTCATCTGAGCCGCGATTTTCGTTTGTTTAGAAATTATAAAAAATTTTTATTTGAAAATAAACAAAAACAAAATAATATTGAAGTAATTTTTTACATTTATTATTTTACATTACAATATTATTTTTGAACAAAATTTTTAATTTAATTAATAAAAAAATTAAAAACAAAACAAATATTTATTAGCGTTTAAAAAATTTATTATTATCATAGTCAATAACTACTATTTTAAATATTAGTAGCATTTTAAATCATGGTAGTCACAATAAATTTTGTAAACAATTAAGTAATTATTAAATAAATATTTTTATTTTGCAAATATAATTGACGCATGACTAATTAATTAACAAATAATTTTACATGATTATAATTGCGATGTAAATAAATACATTATTTCAATAAAATATACAAATAATTTATAAACAAATTAATTTTTTTCATAATTATTAAAATTAAACGCTACTTTTTTCTAAACATATTTATAACATTAACTTATAACATTATCTTTAATGTTTGCAATTTTTTTCACAGAAATGAAATAAAATACATTGCTTAAATACTTTGTTTTGATGCATATATATATAAGGTATATATAAAATATATATAAGTTATAAAAATAAGTTTTGAAACTATTAAATAAAAATTAATTAATGGTAATATTCTGCGTGCTATTTGACGCGGTTTCGGGACTGACCTGAAGTATTTGAACCGTGAATCCAAAATGCGTTAAAATAGCCGAAATCAATAAAAGTGCAATGCTCAAGCGAAAGCTACACAGCGTGTAAACCGTGAAATTAGTCTCCTGTTTGAGACGTATGATGCGGTCGATCGCATCGGAGCACTCCTGCCGTAGCCCGTCGTCGTCTATCTCGGACAATCTCGCTTGCAGATTATTAGCAAGACCCATTAACCGGTCGGGAATTACCGTGCACGCGTGCGAAAGCATGATAAAATATACGAAACTATCGCCGACTGCGAGTAGATTCGAAACGCGTTTCTCGCTATTGACGTAAGCGTCGCAAAGCGATACGTCGGCCGAAAACGACAAATTCAATAGCGACATAAAAATCAGCTTGCTAACTTGCTTGTTTACATTTGTGACGTACGTGTTTGTTGCATAAGCGAACTGCGTGCATTGCATTACTAAATCGTGGCACATTGGCTGTTGTTTGAAAAATTGTACTTGATAGTAAATAATGGCACTCGGATATGCTATGATCGCCACTAATAAATACTCGTAATTTAAATCATAAAAATATAACACTATACTTTTAATAATTCCCAACATGTCTTTATGTGAAAAAAACACATCTATACTAATATAGATAATAACATATATAATTATTGAAATAATAAAAACTATATCAAGTAATTTTCTTTTTTCATTACTAATATATTCTACGTTTTGATTTGCTATTAAATCGGAAATACTTTTTACTTTGATTGTAAACTTATACCATGAATATATATAATAACATATCCATATTATAATGAATATTATGTTTAAAATGGACAAACTAGTTTGCTTAAATCTAGAAAATTGCAAAGTGAAAAAATATATACATGTTACAAAAAATATATAAATAAATTGCGAAATATATAACGCGATTCGAAATCGCGTTGAGTGTTCACTCGTATATGAGCCGAATCGTAGGCGACCGCAGATCCGCGTCCAATAGGTTATCCATTGCGGCGCAGCGCCCGGTGGCTGCGCCGGCATAGCAGCGCCAATATCAGCCACGAACATTTTCGTATAGATAACTCGCTTAAATTAAACTTGCTAAATTAAGCAAATTAAGCAAAAATGTTATCAAACATTGCACAAATAATTTCGTCGCAAACATGGTAAATACCTCAAAATTTTAACTTGTTTAACTAAATATTTTAAAGCGTTAATTCGTTTTTAATTGAATTACAAAGTATAATCAAGGTGAAACCAAACTGCTGCAAAGTTTTCAAATTAATAGCAAAGTATTAAATTCGTCTTTTTGTGACTTAAAACTTCAAACTTATTCTTTAAACAAACAAAACTCGAATGAATAATCTACTAAATATAAGTTACTGTGCATTTTTACTTACTTACCGAACATTCGTGATAAAAGTATTTATTAGTATTTAATAGTTTGTAATAAAAAATTATTTGGTTAATGCAACAATACACTTTTAAATGTTGTAAGAATCATTTATTACATCTAAATATATAAGTATTAGTTTTTTTTGCTTTACTATTTTGTTAAGTAATTTAAGCAATTGTTTGTAAACTTGTTTTTTATTATTTCAATAAAAATTTTTTATTTGAAATGAATTTTTTTTAATAGAAAGCTATTTTTGAAATATAATTGTAGAAAATCACGGCTTATATGCAAAGAATATTCTGGTTCCAGAATAAAAAAAATAATTACTTTTAACACTAAAGTTTCAAATATTGAGTAAATGCAATAATTGTTTCATTGATCAAGCTAAACTAATTGAATTGTTATTATTTGTTTAATGCAGTGCTACATTTGAAATCAAATAGTTCATATAAAATAATACTGCATATTGATTACTATAGTAAAAAATATTTTTTATATATGTTTCTGTAGACTATTTTTCATTATCATTAACAGCATAATAGTGTTAATAGTGTAATGCATATTCGTTTTGTTTTTACTATTTTTTGTTAATAAGTATTAGAAAAAGTTTTTTTTTGCAAAATTTTTTTTTCTCGTAGAAATGTATTTAATTTTAATTTTGTTTTTTTTATTTTTAAATAATAATTTTTAATTTAAATTAGAAATTAATGTTAATTCAACAAGTATTTACAGAAGCTCTCGGTTGTCGGCACCGATAGCCCCCACTTCCGTCGGCGCCAGTACTACATGCGCTCGCAATCAATCCAATTGAGCGCTACATACGCGCAGTCGAGTAGCAAATAAACTGTTGTTACAGTAAAATCTAACTTGTTCAAATATATTATCTAATTTATCAATGCAACTTGATTAATTATTTGCTAAAAATTATACACATTTAATCACATACTTATACCATGTTCAAATCATTCTTGATTTGTCACTGCAATTTCTCTGCAGATTATTAGATTGTACATGGTAAAAATGACTGATTTAGCAATTAGTAAATTAATAAATTATTGTTTTTAAAAATAATATACTGTACTTTCCAATAGTGTCTATATAGCGGTGAGACATACGACAAACAAAACTATTTTTACTATAACTTTGAGTTTTAATAAATTAAATCAATACTAAAAACCAGAAATGTTTTTACATCGTACCAGAAATGCCTTTTAGCAAGGTAGAATTTTAAGCTGATTACGTTCTATCGGAAAATGTTGCAAAATATACGCAGTTTTCTGTGTTGAATGCAATTATCATGTTATTCGACGTCAACTGAATTGAGAAAAACTGTCTTAAAGTTTGTAAATATATTCATAAGTTTTGAGAAAAGAATAAGTTTTATATCGATTTTACAAAAACTTAATAAATGTTTATTCGGATAACGACAGCAATCAATACATAATTGAATTGTAGTTTAAATAATATTTAATAAATAAATTAAATATTATATAATAATCGAAGACTTAATCCTAAAAAAAGAGATGAAAAACAAAAAAAAAACGAAAAACTAATTCGTTTATCAAATTGTGTCTAAATTTTTCGCAATATTTAAATCAAAAGCTGAATATACAGTATATTTATAATATTTATAAATATCGTCGACAATGAGTGCGTAATCGACAAAATGAATACTAAAAAAACAAAATTCAAATTAAAAAACAAACAAAAAATTCATTTCAGACCAAATAAAAACAAAAAATAATTTGAAAAAACAAAAAAATGGAATCAAATTGAATGAAAAAAACTGATAATTAGCTAAATATCCGCAAAAAGCTATTGATATCTCAAATAAGTTATCAAATTATGATTAATAGCAATAATAATAAGAATAATCGGAACAAAAAAACAAATGAAAATCGAGATTAAGCGGCGAATCGGGCGTTAAATCCGCTTCCGTTTCGACACTTTTCCGGCGGCTTTCGGATCGCTTTTGGCCGACTGTTTGCGCTTATTATCGGCCTTTCCGTCAACAGCACCAGCAGTAGAAGCGTTGGTCGACTGCGAGCGCATCGATCGCGTTGTTACCGTCGAACTACTGGCGCCGACCACCGGCTCCACAACACCAGACCTATCGGACAACGCGTTCGGATCACAACGACTCGTCGACTGGCGTTTCGTCGCATCGCTGCGCAAACGCGACGTCGACTGCGCGTTCGGGTCGTCCGCATCCATACGGCGCTTACGCACATCGGGGGACGTCGTATCACATGCGGGGCTGCGGTCGTCGGCAACAACAGCAGCGACGGGAGCGGCGGTGGCGGCGCCGGACGGCTCGCCCGCATCGCCAGCAGCGCCAACGCGCGATCGATTCGCTTTCACCATCTCTTCGATCATATCGTCCGTAATCTGTATCCCAGCGGCGGTCGGGTCCGCATCGGCGCCGAACTGGTTGTGTCGCGAGAAGTACTTATTCCTGATCTTCGCGTTCCAGCACTGGATCGCCTCGATCTCCGAGCGGAACGACTTCAACGTCTCCAAGTGGTTGGTCTGCGTGTCGCCCAACGCCTCGAACTGCTCGATCTGCTGCTCGATCTCCGACTTCAACTGCTCGCACGTCGCCGTCGACTCGACCTGCCGTAGCCGTAGGTAACTCTTCAGCTGTTCGTTCTCTTTCGTCAACAGATCCCTCTTCTGCTGCAACCGCTGCGTCTCGTCGAGCAGTTCGTTCGCCTCGAGCTCCTCGTCCGCGCACTCGGCCATCGCTCCTCTCCGTCCGTCCCTCTCGTATCACAAGTGTCTTGTATTTAGTTTTGTTGTACTTCGGGTGCAGTCGTCGACCGCGCGCTTCGGTTCCGGCCGTCGATTAGTCTTCAGAGGAATTGGTTTTTGTTTTGGTTTTTGTCAAACATTTTGTGACTTTATTTCCCAAACAAAACAGTCGTTTGTCTCAGCGCTCGGTTGCTATGACGACCGCTCACTCGTAGTGGCGACTGAAGCGCTCGATTCAATCCGAGCGCCGCTTTCGAAGTCGTTTTTCGTAAAATTATTATTATTTTTGTTTTTTATTTTCTTTTATTTTTTAGTATTTTTTGGATTTTATTTAATATCGAGTTTTATGATTGCATTCTTCGAGATATATTTTATACAGTATATTCGGTTTCGCTCGAGTTATTTGATAGCAGCTGGCTGATTTTTCTATTTGAGATGCGAATAAAATATACGGTGAAGAATTGATCAATTTAGCATGTCAATCTTTATATTATTTTTCTCTTTTTTGGATTTATTGGAAATATAATTAAGCCAAGATGCTTTAGTGAAAATAACCATGAAGACTGACGTGAAATGAGTTTTAGTGTATGGATCAATTTACCAATCGAAAATATTTTACTTGAGCACAATATACAGTATAAACTTTAGAAAATTATTTTATCATGCTTCAATATTTCAATCCCAGCTTAGTTTTGTAGATTTTCAAACATGTTTATTTAAACTTCAAATTTTATTGATAATAAACTAAACTAAACTAAAATATATTAGTTCTACCATGTAATTTAATCTTGGCGAAATTTAATTTTTATAAAATATTTTTTAAAATACAGTATATTTTATGAAAATAAAACATAGCATAAACTTTACAATTAAATAATTTATAATGTGCAATTTAAATAACTTTATAAGTAAGTCGAAATTATGAGACATGAATGAATTTATACTAAAACTTTATGTTACAAATTAGAAGAATTAAGAATTATGCATTAGAAATTTATAATAAATAATCTGGCCAATTAAATATAAATTAGCATGGCATAAGTAAATAGCCATTGCTCTTAACCCGTGCCAAACCAAACAGTTATTGGCAAATAAATAACTGTCTATTTTCGAAGCATATGCAATGCTGGTGCTGTGATAAATCTAACTTGATGAAACGAGCATTAAATTGCTTTTTATTTTATTTTTGTGTCTAAGCAAATAACGATTTGCTTTTTATACAGTATAGTATATATTGATTAACTTTTCTCGATAAAACCAAATTGAATTTAAGCATGTGAAAAAGACTAGTAATAAAATGAGAAAATTTTACGCAGTATTACGCAATGCTGGCGTTAAAAATGTCTTATAAAATAAAACTATCAAGAAACTATTTTTATAATAATATTTTATTATTATATAATTTTTCTGTTTAATAATTTTTATCAATTTATTTGTAATTAATAAAAATTATGTAAATTATAATTTATTTTTATTTATTTAACACACAAATTATCAAGATAAATTTTTATTTAGAATATATAATAAATAAATAAAAAAGTAAATTGCATAAATGATGTAAATAGAAGAATTTATGCAATGCAATAAATTAGAATTAAAATTTATACATGTATAATAAAAATAAATAATAATTTTGAAATATTTCAATGATAATAGTGATTGTCGGAAAGGTTCGTTTGAAATAAGCAGTGTAATGTAAAATGCTTATTAAAATGTAAAAGACCCCGGGGCATCATTTTTAACTAGAAGCAATAAATATTGAGCAATGTTTCTTGATAAGGCGCATAAATAAGCTAAATTAAAATTCTCAAATGAACAATAATTAAGCTTTTGAATTTCCGAGAATAAATTTAGCAAGCATTAAAATTTAATGCAATTTATCATTGCAAAAATATCGTGTTACATTAAAATATAAAAATTTATAAATTAAAGTACAGTTTACTTTCAAGCTAAAAATCAAATTTTAAGCAGGCTAGAATTTTAAAAATATCCTGTTACATAATACATATACAGTAAAAATTTTAAAATAACATAAAATTATAGCTTAATATATTAGCTTTATTAAATTAAAAATGTAATTTATTTTGTAAGCAAGCTAGAATTTTAAAAAATGTTATGGAATATCATCTGTATAAAATAAATTTATAAAAACTCATAAAAAAAATAATAGTACAGTACATTTTTAAATTAAAAAATCAATTTTTAAACAATATAGATTTAATACTAAATAATAAATTAAACGGATATAAAAATAGTAACTATTATAAATTATTGTATAACACAATATATCTTCAAATTGAAAAAACATATATAATTTAGAAAATATTATTATAACTTATAAATTAATAACAATAAAAATAATACAAGTTATAAATTTAATATAAATAATAGTTAATAATTTATCATTTATAAAAATAACAAAATAAAAACAAATAATGAGCAAGTTAGAAACCAATTCGATCAAATAATTTTAATATCATTGTCATTTTTATTCGTTACGATTGTAGCGACAAGCGCCGACTTCTCGGCTTAACGAGTTAGAACAGTGTAATCTGAAGTGAATTAATCAAATTAATGACATTTTTATATATTTTGATAGTCTTTTTTGGCCATAAATGTTAGGGATTAGCGAAAAAAGCAGCCAAAAGAGCAGTACAACTGAAAGCACGACTGCTCTCGAATACACGCATTCATCGATCACTAGACTTAGGCCGACAATCGCGAACATAGTTTACAATATTTTTTGCAAACGAAAAAAATTATAGATTATATGAAATACAATATAAGTAGTTCTCTCCGAGAGATAAGGAGCAGCAAAAAATTCTAACATGCTACTATCTGATGATTAATAGCGATTTAATCGATCCTCGAGTAGCATCGGCACCGAAAATTCGCAAACAAATACAACATAAATATCAATATAAAAATTTATGTTTACGACGAATAGATTGCTTAATAAATACTATTAGAGTATTGACTCGAAATTAAAAGTCAATTTGTATTTCGGAGTAAAGAATAGATTTCGGGATTTTTTTTTAAAATCAAATCAATTTTATAGTCGTCTCTCTCCTACTCTCTCCCAACTCTCATACTCTATCTCATCTCTCTCACCATTCTCTCTCTCCTACTTTATGTACTGCTTTTTCTTATGTTCTCTTATGCTCTCTCTTATGCTCTCTCTCTTATGCTCTCTCTCTCTTATGCTTCTCTTATGCTCTTTCTTATGCTTTCTTTTATGTTCTCTCTTATAAACACTATTATGGACTCTCTCTCTCTCTCTCTCTCTCTCTCTCTCTCTCTCTCTCTCTCTCTATCTCTCTCTCTCTCTCTCTCTCTCTCTCTCTCTCTCTCTCTCTCACACACACACATCGCCAATAATAGCCATTAAAGAAGTGATTCAATAATTTTCTCATCGATTCGATCGACTCGTCTCTACTGACGAACTCTTCGCGTAATATGTCTTTCGAGAGCCGTTAACGTCGAGAGAGTGGCGCAGATATCAGATGATAGCGAAAAGAAAATTTGGTCGAAAATAAAACTCGAGTTTGTTTTTGCAGTCTAAAATTTCTATACCCCAGCTTCCTACACACATTTATAATGGTGTTTTATTTTTATTCGAATTTATTTCCTATTTTAGCAAGCTCACTCGAAATTACTTGCCATTCTCGCCGATTGCCATTAAATTCAAATTCGATCCTAAATCTCGGTGAGAGAGTAGGGAGAGAGAGAGAGAGAGAGAGAGAGAGAGAGAGAGAGAGAGAGAGAGAGAGAGAGAGAGAGAGTTTTCGCTAGAATTTAAACAATTCTAATGGAAAAACGGCTTTCAATTGTTAATTAGAGAATTTTGTATTAAAATTCTCGACATATCTGAGGACTACACTGTATAAAAGTCACGACATTCGCGAATTTGAGATGTAATTAGGATGAGTGCGATGAGAGAGCAAGAGAGCGAAAGAGACGCGAAAAAATAGAATAAGAGAGAGAATGGAGAAGAAAAGAGTTACGAAAATTAGGGAAAAAATACTTAACTTAATGCGCGATAATATATAAACGACGAGAAAAATAGAAATAAAATATAAAATAAAAAACATTTTTTTCGCATTTATTTTCGAACATGAATTGAAAAGTTCAAAAGTAATAGTCGACTCTCCGGAGAGAGAGCGAGAGAGAGGGAGAGAGAGGGAGAGAGAGGGCGAGTGAGTGAGACTGTATATCAATATTAAGGCGCACACATGAAGAGACATGGCAATTTGAACAGTTTTGTGTATATATACCCTTTTTCGCTCTCTCGCGAATAAGCAAGGCTATTTTGTTGTTGTTGTTGAAGAATGATGTGAATTATCCACTTTTCTAAACACTAACAAAATTCCTGCCCTTTCTCTCGCAAATGCTCTCTCAACGCTCTCTCGATGC
Organism: Metabelba pulverosa; assembly: GCA_034697605.1. Classification (NCBI taxonomy): domain Eukaryota; kingdom Metazoa; phylum Arthropoda; class Arachnida; order Sarcoptiformes; family Damaeidae; genus Metabelba; species Metabelba pulverosa. The sequence continues at coordinate 11,521 of JAQIXC010001652.1, forward strand.
TCTCTCAACGCTCTCTCGATGCTCTCTCAACACTCTCTCAATGCTCTCTTAAAATTCTCTCATTTTCTTAATACTCTCTCATTCTCTCCTATTTTATCACATTATCTCTTATTCTCTCTCATATTCTCTCTCTTATTTTCTCTTATATTCTTTCCCATTCTCTCTCACATTCTCTCTCTCTCATATTCTTTTCCATTCTCTCTCCTATTCTCTATCATATTCTTCTCCATTCTCTCTCCTATTCTCTCTCCCATTCTCTACGCCTATCCGTCGCTAAACACTTTGCTCTTAATGTTAGCGCAAAAACTCGAATATACTATAAATTATTGTAAATTTCAATTTCAAAATTTTTTTCAAGTTTTCTCTTCATTCGCACTTTTCTCGCTTTAACATAATTATGTTTGTACATGGCAAATATTAATATAAACAGGATCAAAAACTTTAATTTAGATTTAGATCTTGTTTACAAAATTTTTGCGCCGAAATTGCGTTTTTATATACAGTACATTTTTGTTGTTCGCCGAAAATAATACAATAAGTAAATGTCAAATATAATCTAAGTATTATGCTAGTTTTTGTAGGAAAAATATAATAAATGCCAAAATTTTCCTCGAATTCTGCATGCTCAAAAGTGTCGGATTTTGAAATTGTTGTCAAATATTTTTAAACATTCAAATTAGTTCGTCGTACAGTAGCTTTAAAATTATTAAGCTTGTTAGCGAATATGTTATAAACAGTCGGAATTAATGTCAAAATAGAGCATTCGGAATAAATGTTCATGGTAAACAACAATTTTTATCGGGGATTAGCGAATGCTATTCAGAAGAGATAGTGAGAGCGAAAAAAAACGCGAATTTATTTGAAAAATATGTTAATTTCTTAAACTCGAAAAATATGTTTTATTTAGACCTATTGGGAGATCTATTCCAAAAACTAGCATGTTGCAAATATTCCGTCAAATGCTTAGTACTTAGAATTAATAATTCAAGAAGTAGTTGTGAGTTGTATACAGTATAAACGCACGGATACTATGTTTGCGCAGTTAATCTGTGTAAAAACGGCAACTTCTAGCTATAGTAACATGTTTGAATTTGGGCATTACGAAAAAAAAGATGATATAAACTTGATAATCTCAGCTGACTTGTGCTGAAAAAGTTATATATGAGAAGATTTAAACGTCACAAATTTTGCCAGCGCATAAAATAAGCAAAATTAGCAACTTGTAAAAAGTGCGATGCATAAATCTCATATCAGATTTAAGTTACTATGCGCTTTAAAATGCTACAGTGTATAGCGTACAGTATATGTCAAGTAGCTAGCTTAGAGGCTGTGGCTTGTAGAATAAGTTAGCTCAATTTATGCGATGTAAAAATCTAAATTCGCTTTTGATAATGATAATGAGATTCGTACAAGGTACAAAATCTAATTGGTTTAAGCCAAACGTAGTTTTTAATTAGTTAGACGTATTTTAATCAAGTAGGTTTCAGGTTAAATGCAACTAAATAAACAAAAACTAAACAGATTAAACTAAGTACTGCAGTGCTTAAATATGAGATATCTAATTATCTTTGCATTTAGTAATCATTATTAAAATTTAAAGCAAGCATTTAAGCATTCTAATTTTTTTATTACAGTATAAAATTCTAATCGGCTAATAATTGTAAAAATATTGCTTGTTTAAATTTTTTTAAAAATAGAATGTATGAATTCCCATTCCAACAGATTGTACACTTGTTTTCTACGTTTATCGCAAAAAATTCATAAATAATTAATGGATTTAAAAATTAAACAGAATTTTCAAAATAATATTTTCATTTCATTCGACAATAAATATTAGATTATGAGAATTGAATTGAAGGTAATTAAGCAAAAAGGGCGACAAAAGCATCTGTGTAAAGAGTGAGAGACAATCCGCACAAATATGATTGCCTTTTGTGTCAAGTAGCAATTTCCCAGCCGACAAACGCACACAAATACCGAGAGAGTACTGTATAAATAAAATAAAATGAAAAAAGTGGAAAATATTTTTTTGCGAAAAAAAAAAAAATTCTTTCGAAACAAATAAAAACGATTTGAAAGCGAATATTGCGTTAAAGCGAACGGAGAGTCAGAAAGTGAGCGAAAGAGTAGAGAATAGAGAGAAAAAAATTGTGAAAAAAGGCAAATAAATTGGATGAGAGAATGCTTTAGTGGATGAGAGAGAGAGAGAGCATAGTAGGCAGT
>JAQIXC010001653.1:0-13743 GCA_034697605.1 Metabelba pulverosa
AAATTAAGCTTGGTAAATCTATATTTACATTATTTATAAATTAATTTTATGTTATTTACAATATTATTAATAGAAATTATATTTACATTAGATATTTGATAATTAATAAATTAGGATAATAATAAAATACAGCATGTATAAATTTTGGCCATAAAAAGTATGGTAGTAATAAGTAACAAGTAAAGCTAACTATTAACTTAAATCTAAGGTTAATAGCTTTTAAAATAATTAATTTATTTTCTCATGTAAAAATCAAAAATACGTAAACATTGTACCTGTATAAACTCAAAAGTCAGTTCACCATTCACAATTTCTAAATAACAAGGTTAGAGAACTCGCTGTTTACATAAAGCTAGCTAAGCCTACTACATACAGTATAAGAATATACATGTAAATATTTTTTATTAAAAATGTTAAAAATAGGATTACGAAAGAAATATGCAGCTTAAATTTTAATCAAAGAATATTCCTACTGCACAACTACTACACAGTATATTTCGCCCGCAGATAATGCTGTTCTTCCAGTACACAGTACTCACGTTTATCGTCAGTTACGTCGCGTACGTCCTATTCGAGTCGCCCTTCGCGAACATCGAGAGACTGTATTCGCGGCGAAACGCGGCGAACGCTCAAAGCGAGAGGCGTCGCGACGACAATGCGATGCCGACCGTCGCCAACAATGAGCATGCTACTGCTAATGCGATTAATGGGTCCGGTAATTGCTACACGAATTACGGCGCCAGTCTAAGCCAGGAGTAGGTGTAGTTACAGAGTATTATTTGCTTTCAATTTTGATTTTCGATGTTTTCGCCACTAATGAGAAAGTTTTTGCGATTTGTATTTGTTTTTGCGCTTGCTAATTTGTGCACGCTCCGATGTCGCGCCGTTGCACAGCGCTGCTTTGTAAAATTAAGCTTGTTATTTGTTTTTCTTTTTCTTTGTGCGATTAGCGCCGCGCATAGATAAAAGTGTTGTTAAAATTAATAATAGGATTTATGTATTTATAAATAATTATTATAATCATGTTAACTTGTTGACGAATTATTTTGATAATATTAAAAATTTTCCATCATGTCTAATTAATTAATATTTTTATTATTAGCATCAGAAGTAATAAATTAGCGTTTTAACGCCAACAACTATTTTGCTATAAATAAGCTAGTAAGATTTAAATTTTGAGAGTAACAGAATTATATACATAATAATTTACTTTTAAAAATAGACATAAATGAGTAAATAAACCTCTTATAAACATATAATTCAAAAATATATAAATTAACATGTTTAAAAACAAGATTATCCCCGACTAGAGATAGAGGAGAATTCTCGGATGCGTTCAACTCGAGTTGAATAAGATTGATTCACCCTGAAACACGTCATTGAGCATGATGAATAGTGGTAGATTTACTTAAATTCACAATCAATTAGCTATTTAATAGAAAAATTAATGATAAAAAAAATCAAGTTTACGCCACAAGAAAATGTTCTTGTTGAGAATATGATCTTCGAGTGTATCATCAATACGTGGTCGCTTCAAGTTAATGGCATGTAACATTCTCTATTCACCGCTTTTATTTATCAAGTTTATTGACTTAGAATTACAACACTACTACTCTATTATATGATATTTGCGAATCAAGGGAAAAAAATAGTGAATGCTACTCGAGATTTCAATTAATTGAAAGTGTTTTTGATGTATATATCGAAAAAATATTGCAGTTTTATGTCGTATTAAGTGATTGACTCGAATGTGTAAATGTCTTAATACACGCGTCTAAGTGTTTCGCTAAATATAATCTTGTTTAATTCGATCAAGTATTAAGCCAGACTAATACACTTTTTGTAAATATATTTTTTCTTGGTAAAATAACAAATTAAATTATATTTTTATATATTGAAATTTTGTTATAAGTTAGTTAATTAAACTACATTTTTTTGGATGTTATACTGTATATTTTATAAATCAATATGTTATGTTTAAATATGTTAAATTCTTTTGTATAATATTATACTTATGTATTAATAAAATTAATACTAAGAATCCTTTGATGTTTTAAACTAAAATTACTAATTATACCATTTATGTCCGGTATATAATTAATTCAGGATGTACTTGCTAATTAAATTTTAATTTATACTTTCGAATAAATAGATGATAATTTGTTTATGTTATTTTAATTTGTTAATACTTATACGGCTTTAAATGTTTGTAAAAAGAAATAATTTAATAAAATAAATTAAACCATTAAAATAAAATTATTGCATAATAATGTAATTTAAAATAGTCATACTAAATTGGCTAAATTTATTGTAGATGCAAAAAATATTTTACAATTCTGCTAAGTGTATACTATAAACAAGTTAGCACGTGCATATAAAATTAGCAATAACATTTATTGAATTATTAAAAAAACAAATACAGAACAAAAACAAAATTGTTTAAAAATTTATGTCTCCTATATAAAACAAAGTGCCAAGAAACTTTTCCATTCTTAATTTGAGTGTAAATATTAAATAAATCTACACCACTTATAATGTTAAACGCATTATTTATTAATAACCGATTGAATAAACATGTTATTTATCAATGACACATAAATGCTATTTTATCAATTATTCAGTTGTAAACAATTGAACGGTATAATTTTAATGTCACATTAATTATTTAAAATGGGAAACGAGAATAAATTGCCTTGTTTATTTGACAAATATAGGAATTTATGTGTTTACCAAGATACTTGACAATAGAATTGATATAAAAACCGCCTGTACATAAATGTACATGTAAGTAAAATGTACGGGCAAATAAAATCAATGCAAATTGCTTTACAAATTGATGCACATGCTGTATTCCTGCCCAATAAATTGGAATAGCGGAAGCTTATTTTTAAATTCTGATTTTATATTCTTTAATAATAATATGCAAATAGTAAACAAATAAAACCGAAATCAAAATAATAAATATTCTATAAAAAATTTTCGTGTTGTAATAAATGTTATATGAGAACTAAATAGCATAAATAATTATATTATTTGTTGTTTAAAAAAAATTAAATATAATTTATAATTGTAATTTATATTGTATAAATTAAACATATTAAAAATTAATTTTAACAACTTTGCTTAGCGGGAATTTTATTTTATAATTAAAATGCTTGTTTATAATAACATTTTATATATGCTATATATTTATATTTTTGATAATATATATATATACAGTATGAAACATTAACTCCAGTCACACCTTAAGTCGATTATCTCATGAACCGCTTAACCGATTTTTAAAATTTTTAATTCAAATGTTTCACATTTTTGCCACGCAACTTTCCACAAAATGGTTTTTGTAAATTCTGATATTTTAAAAATTACAGCATAAAACGTTTTTTCAATTTTACAAATTCAAAATGGTGACCTAATGTTAAAATAATTTTTAAAACAAAATATTTTTTACATTTAATCAACATTCAACATTTAAATAAACGTTTAAAATTATACTTAAATTATTTTTTAAATTAAAACAAAAAATTGCTTTCATTGATTAAAATTAGGCATATTATGAAAAAATTATTTTTCCATTTCTTAAACATTTGAGCAAAATCAACTGTATTATTTAAACAAAAATAATCTAATTATAATGTTAAACATTCATGTTACTATTTTATATTAAAGAATATATAAAATAATTACGTTTTAAAAATGTCATAATTTAAAATTTATAATATTGAAAAATCAATTTTTGCTGTAATTTTTCATATACAAGGTATTTACAAAAACCCTTTTGTGGAAAGTTGCGTGGCAATAATGTGAAACATTTGAATTAAAAATTTTAAAAATCGGTTGAGCGGTTCATGAGATAATCGACTTAAGGTGTGACTGGAGTTAATGTTTCATACTGTATATATATATAATATATATATAATTATTGAATAATTACAAAACTTGAATATGTTTAAATTAATTAATAAAAAATAAAATTATTTTATTTTATATATATTATAAAAATCAACAATAATAAAAATAAACTTGCAATTTAAATAAAATTTTTTAAACACGGATATACAAACAAAATAAATAAAACATAAATCTTTTCTATTTTCAAAATTATAATCTTGGATTTTTTATTTTATTTAAGCAACATGCATTTTTATTTAGTGAAAATATTTACAGTGCTGAATATTTTATTTCGGTGACAATTTAACCGTAACAGCTTTAACAGAGCTATAAACTTTTCAATTTAAAAAACTACTTATAGTGCACAGATAAAATATTAGCGTAATTGAAAAGTTCGTAGACTGATATATTTAGCGTTCAGCAAAAACCAAACTTTATGCATTTTTTAAAAACTTCAATTTAATAGAACATTATGCAGACAAATTCATTAAAGTTGCTTGAAAGATATAGATTTTTATCTCTCCATGATATTTCGCAGTTTCCCATGGTAATTTGTAAATTTTCGCAAATTTCGGGTAAAAATCGTAAATGGTACAAAATGGAGTTAATGGCAAACAAATATCTGGCTAATCCAAAAATTCCGGTACCAATCTTCGTTGATTAAGCACGTAATAGTGTTTAATCCTAAAGTTGAGTTGATCTCATTGACTGCCTTCTGATCAAAATCCTCCTTGTTAAAACATACCGAATTATTTTCCAAAAATCTCCGAAACAAAAATATAAAAAATTCTTTCAATTAAGAATTTTGAATACAGGGCAAATTTTCAACTAACAATTCAAATTTAATAAAATCGTTCGCATACATGTAATGTTCTATTTAATTGAAGTTTTAAAAAATGCATAGTTTGGTTTTTGCCCAACTATAAACATGTCAGTCTACAAACTTTTCAATTACGCTAATATAAAATAAGAACAAAATACATTATACGAGTATATTTTGAAAAGCACCAATTAGAATATACATAATAGATTATTTTTATGCCTGCTTATATCAGATAAATATTATTTGTAATTATACACAGGCAAAATTAATCCAGCTAATTTACGATAAAAATTTATAGTATGTTTAACAAGACTGTTGTTTAACTTTAACGTAAGCTGTTCTGACATAAGGCTATAATTATATACGAAAAAAATGCATAATAAACTCATATTTGTTTTGCCATGTTTAATTTGATAACAAGCTTATTTTGTTTATTTTACGTACGCTAATTTCATTGCTTAAATTTAATTATTCAACTATTTTTCATGATGAATTGTGGAATTTTTTCCTTATTGTTAAATAGCTATCTTAATATAAATAGGAATTACCATTATTAATTTTACAAATAAATATCTAGAGGGTTTTTTCTTAAAATTATTATGCAAATTCCAGATAAAAGAATTTTAATCAGTTGCTTTTCTTTAATTTTGCTAATATATACTTGATATTACATAGTAGTAAGAACGTGGTAATTTGTTTTTATTATTTTAATTTTCTTCATATTAAAATAAATTTTACTATGGAGAATTTAGAAAAGTTTACTATGAATGAGTTCTTGCTATTGTTGTTTATATAGTTGCAGGATAAAATAATATTTAAATTAGGCTAAATTAGGAATTTTTACAACAACTAACCTTCCTATTTAGTAAGTTAATAGGATGTACTGTACAATGCAAAATAAAAATTGTTTGCTAAATTCGTACCGACATCATTTCTCAAGCAAATCAAACAAAAAAGCGGCTGTATAAAATTTGCAATTAATTTAATTCGAACTGACAGCGTTTTAATATTCGCCAAATTTATACATATCAAAAGAAGAAGAAAAATTTATATTAAAAACAAATTTTCTTTCAGGGTACGAAAATCAATCAAATGCACAGAATAGAAATAATATAATAATAAATAGCAATGTATAGAAATGCGAATCTAGACTGTATAAATCATAATAAAAAAACAAAATGCTAGCTATTTATGCAGTGTAATGATAAGTAATAACTCTTAAGCAACAGATATATATCGACGCGTCGTATTGAAAGATTTGGGCGAACGTGCTAACATTCGCAAAACTAGACAGTATAATTCGCGCTGAATGGGCTTCGCGGAGAGCGGGCCGAGAGTGCAGTGATAAAGTGCAGCGGCGGCGGCGGTGGAGCGACGAGAGAGCACCCAAACGTGCTACGCTGCCGGTGCTCTTCGCGCACTAGAGTGCTCTCGGATCTAACATGCTATATTGTATGTACTCACTCTGCACTCTGCGCCGCACGCGAAAGTACACAGTATATAATCGCCAACTTTATGGTTATCTAACTTATTCGCCGTTCGTTTGCATTTGGGAGAACCGTATGGTTAGACCCAATACACATGTCTAAATAATAAAAAGTGTACTGTACAATTCTACGCTATACAGTATTATGAACTTTTTTTGCTCTCGCTTGTCATAATAAAATAGATTGTTTGATTTATCAATCGTACAGTCTAAAAGTCGCATCATAAAAGAATATTTTTTTGTTCTGAACGCAAAGTTCACAGTAATATAATTTACATTGTAGTATTTCTTCTCTATATTTAGAAAAAGTTTTTTTTTCTTGTTGTTTGCAACCGAATTCGAATCGAAGTAAAATTCGAACAGTATATTTTTACTTTTGAATTCGAACAGTATAACCTTAACCGTCGGTTCTGTTCAAACAAATCCCGTTTGAAACGATTTATTTAATCTCGTACTTTGTGTGTTTGTCATGCTCTTTCTTCTGATGAATTCGTCTTGCTAAATCGTCGCTTGATTGAAGTGAATAAATATTTAAACTGTATAATAGAATATAATACATGCTATAGAATATTAAACACTATATGCTATACATATTCTTTTCTCCTTTTATTCAACAAACCGTTGCATTCGCCGACAAACTGTGTAAAAAATTGATTTATTTTTGCACTGTATAAAGAAGATATTTCGCCCGTATTCAATAAAGTACTATTATTAGCAACAGTGATTATATTGCTTAAATCGAAAAACTATTAAGTATTATCATCGAATATTTATAAAAACTGTCAAAAACATTATATAATATAAACAATTAAAAACATACATACCAAAATTTCTAATAAGCAACTTTTAATTAATAATATATACGCCATTAACAGCGCGCTAATTAACCACAATGTAATTTTAATGTAAGTAAAATTATTATTATATAAATATCAGTATAGAATGTATTTTACTATGCATAATTATTCAAGAATTTTTCTTGTTTGGTATTAGAGTAAACATTGTAAAAAAGTATGTAATTAATTTATACTGTGAATGGCACCAGACTTAATTGTATTAATATTTTTTATCATACGCACAAAAACATCTATTCATAAAACTACACCACTATTTTCATCTACATTGTAAATTTTTATTGCATTAGAAAATCATATAATTTGTTCTTTTGTAATAGAGTTTTCAAAAATAAACGCAATTCCTGTTACTTAAAAAAACATTCTGTGTATAAAAGTACATACTTGTAAAATTACTCATATTTATATCTTGCAAGCGAAAGTGGCAATTTTCAAAAAACTACCTGTATACTTTTGAAAAATTGCTCTATTCTGCCCTATTTTACATAGTTAAGAAAGATTGCTTGGTCATTTGTTGCGTTTTTTATTGATAAATATTATTGCTATTTATTACTACTTATCGTCGGAAAGATGTTTTAGCCTGTGTAACATAAACAGAAGTAGACAGTATATTTTGTTGTTTGGTTATTTTTTCACCCATTATATGCAATGCAATTGATGTGCTTTTATTCGCCGGTATTATTGTAGAAGAATTGCGTATTTTAGTCAACAGTTTATTAGTGAAAAAGGCTTTTTTCATGCTATTAGTTGTTGACCGACTATTATTATCTTGATAAAAAATAATAATAATACTCTTATTTTCTGCTGCGTAGTTAGTGCCAGACTATATATTAATTTATTTAGTAGATAAATTTTCTACCATATTCTGTCGACAATCTAGTCTCTGTGTGCGATAAACAATGGTAACAAGATAAATTATATATCCGGAACGTATTTTTAAAGAAAATACAGTGATAAATAGATAGATAGTTTTTAAACTGTACAAGTTGTGACACGGACAAACAGATTTATCTTAATACAAGTTTGAAAACGTACTAAATATAGCAAACCCGATCTTATCGACAACTAAACATGCTAGATTTTCAAACATGATTGTAAACTGTGTTTTTGACACATTTATATTCATGTAAAAAAATATCAATTTACATTTATATTGTACATGATAGGTTATACAGTACATTCTACATTTACAAGCAAACGCAATTTTGCATTTAAATTACCGCGTAAATATACAGGGCAAAAAATGTACGAAGCGCGTTTGCAACATGCCACAATCTGAAATCGACATTTTTCGCGAAATAAATTGTCAAAAATTTTAACTACACAGCTCTTATCGGGTTGTAAAACGGAACTGTGTAAACAAAATCGCATTTCTCGCACACAATGCGAGTCTTTTTTTGGTTGAGAAGCGCTGTATTACGTCTGATATGGGTTTTGCACTTCAATTGAAATAATAAATAAATTCATTTGAAATGCAGTTTTCGGCGAGTAATCGCTTTTCCTTACGCCACTTTAATTCCTTCTATCTACAATAATAATCACTCTTTTGTCTCGATTTGTTTATACTAGTTGCTAAGATCTTTACAATTAATTGCTTAACTCTTTTTTTATTTCTGTATAACTTTTACTTTTTAAAACTAATAGAACTAATGATTGGTAAGAACAACATGTTTTTGTAATTAGTTTATAAATTCTACTAGTTAATATTATTGAGTGATTAACAAGCAAATTAATCTAAAATTTGATCTTGGCAATTAATTAACTATGTAAACTAATTGTTAATTATAAATGTTGACTGCATTACTTATTTCGAAACTATGATGTATGTTTTATTGAAACAAATATGTAATCCTATATGAAATCTATATTAAGTTTTATAAATGTTATAAATATTTTACAATGCATAACAAATTTTAGGAAAACTTTATTAATTACTCCTTAGGAAAAATGTTGGAAATACGTTAAAATATTTTGCATAATTAAGCTTAAAGAATAAATAATATTCACTTGCTAAAAAGAAATTACTAACATTACAAACGGATAATGTATTATGTGTACAGTTTCATTGACTATTCTTTCTATTCTAAACTTTAATTACACTGCATATTAATTAAGTAATTACGTAAAAATTCCATAAAAGTTATTCCAAGAATCTCTGAACTGCTTAATTCATAAAAAAGAATTAGCTTCTATATTTTTAGTTTAAATAACGCAATTATAAGTTATATCTAATATTATTATCATTATTATTATTCTTATTACAATGCAAGACATATTCTATTGAATGTACAGTATAAGTCAGCAATAGATGAGCATGATAAAAAAAAGATTGAAACAATTAATTGGATTCGGTTTTTGTGTGTATTTGCTTTCAATTTTATCTTTTCAATTGAATCGTATCTATCGATTGCGTCGATGCTCTTTGATATCTCTTTATTTCGGATATACTGTGTATTTCGTATCAATAGTACAGTATATTCTCGACATTAGGTCAGAGATGTGCCACTCATCCCGCTATTCATTTGCCGATCCGTTGCCTCTAATTCTAATCATTAATTCTCTGATTGATTCGCCTCCGCATCGGAACGACGCGTTCGCATCAATTTGTCTTTAGTACACTGCTTAAATTTATAGCAAAAAATTCTAGATTTATAATTTCAAACTTCTATAATGTGCATTGATTTTAAAAATAAACTTCTTAAAAAAAGCTGAATGAAATCTTTTTTTTTCTTGTAAAAAACAATGCTATATAGATTTTCTAACAAAAGCTTCATGATTAATTTGATTTTTTATATAATTTTCTACCGGAACAATGGACTTACTGGATCAATTGTTTTATGATGGTGATTTATAATAAAATAGAGATGAAAGTCGTAAATACCATTGTAGTTTTTATCTCGCTTTTATTTTTTCGTTGTTTAAAATTTATCCAGCGCTTTCTAAGATTAATTTTTCTTTTTTTAATATAATATAAATTTATTTTAAATTACTCAGTATAAAAATTGAAAGTTCAATAGTTTCATCAATCATAGCATTTATTGATTTTGTGTATAAATATTTAATCTTGGTATTAAAATGCTTTTTGATGTTTGAAATCTGTCAAATTGTAAATAGATTAAATTTTAGGCTAATTCACTACAACTAAATTTATAATCACTTATAGATTATAAAACTTATATTAAAAGTTATTTTTGTAAAGTAACATTTATATTTTATAGTCTAAATATAGTGCTGATATAAAGATAAACTTATTAATTTTAAAATATTTTAATAAATCTATATTATTATACAGTATACTGTATTTTGTATATCATAATTTGCAAATTTAAAACTTTTTACCATACAATGACAATTTACTTTAAGCAGTTTAAATTAATACATCAAAAAAGAAAATATTACATTATACTGTATAATTATTGCTACAAAGTATATAATATAAAGTATATATAAGTATAAACTATAAAGTATATATATATATATATATTTACAATATTTAACAATAAGAAAAATTCTATATTTTAACTAGATCCTATATTTATATTTGCCAAAAACAAAAATTGTGCTATTATTAGCAAATAATTACATATATGTAATTTATTATTTAAGCAATTACAATCTAATTAGTTTAATAATCACCCAGCTAGAATTAAGAAACGTAAGAAACAGAGTACATTAGTCTTAACAAAAGCGCATTATTCTCGCATAATATATCTGCGTAACGGGTGGAGAATGTTCTTGACACAACGCACGACTGGCACAAGCACTTCAGTTCTGATCCGCGAGCACCAGTACCAGCCCTCTCGGCGCTGCCACTAATTTCCTGTAAATACGATCGCAATCGCGTCGCTCCCGAAAAGCCCACTCGAGTGCCAGTAATTGGTTCTTATCTTTTTAAAAGTAAAATCATACTTGTTTTGCGCCCGAAAGTGCTTGTTTAATTAATTTCTTCGGACAATTACGCGCCAATGCTACATGCTGCAATTGCCAATGAGTGGAATCTAATCGAAAACTAGAGAAACATCTTTTGAGATTAAGCAAACAAATTATGGTTGCTTATTTAGGCAAACTTAATTGAATAATTAAGAAATAGATTTTGTTTAATGAATGTGTTTTGTTTGAAATGTTTTTATTTTATTTTTGTTTTTGTGTTGAAAATTAGATTTTTATCTAAATATTAATTTGTGTGTATATTGTAAGAAGATTTTAGAAAATTTCAACATTTAATCCATTAAACCAGCTTTAATTGAATTGTTTTAAAATTTTAAGTTTATACTGTATAACATGTTCTGTATAGTATACCACTTAAATTGAGTTTAATTACATTAATTACAACAAATATTTAATTTGTACTTGGTATTTGTTCTAGACATGCATTTTTAAAAAGTTTATGATATATTAAATGTAATTTCTATAATAAATTAAGCATAGTAAACGAGTAAAACAAATATAATTAGTTTTAAAAACATAATTGCATTTTACTTTACTTTACATCACTTTACTTTTATATAATTTATTTTATAAAGCTTAAAATTAAATTAAAACGGAATTGAATTTACAATCTATTAGAGGTACCAGTATAATTTTATCAATGAATTTAAAGTAATTGAATTAAATATTTATTAAAATAAATTATATTTAACATTTATAACCAACATCAAAATAGATTAAATTTGTCGAATAAGATTCTGCCAATAAACATTTAATAGCATGCTGGTTAATCTTTATTTAGCAGCTAATGTCTAGACAATTTTCACACTACATTTACTTGATTCCAAAACAATCAAGTTAGATTTTTGCGCTTCCGTTTGATTCAATCTATATGTTTATATTTTAAAAACAACATAAAATTAAATTATGCGCTTAGCGAGATAGATTAAACTAAATGAATAAATAGCTTGATAATCAAATAATTCCGGGTAATTCTAATAAAATGATCTGTATATTTGCTATCAGTTTCAATAACCGAGCGGTGGGGTTGCGTACATTTCGGAACTAAACCGTATAAATAATTTATACAAACATTTTATTTACAGTATATTTTTCGAACAAAAACTTTTGCAAACATAAAGAATAAGTTCTGAAACGTGTCGTAAATTCCAATATAAATATTATTGTTGATTTCTAAAGTATGCTTGATACATTGAAAGATTATTTCAGTAGCAAGTATCAAAATAAAGGATAAATAGTAAGAGAGAATGGGAAAGAGTGGGAGAGAGAGAGAGAGAGAGAGAGAGAGAGAGAGAGAGAGAGAGAGAGAGAGAGAGATGTGAGTGTACAGGAGTTTTGCAAAAAGTTTTCTAGCATGCAATATTAAACTTTTAAAATAATATATACTGGCAAAACTCTACATGTGTCTGTAAAAACAATACAGCTTTATAAATTTTATTTTAAAACCTAGTTCATAAATATATACAACAATCCGGTCATAATAATGCACTCAAAAATTCCTTATAAAAATACTTGCTATTTAAATAAACAATCTGTATTGTATTTTTAGTGTTTAATGTATTTTGACTAACTGAATTAAATACACTAATAATTCATAAAATATTATTTAAATATTTGTGAATGCAATTTATTTAAATAATAATTAAACATTATTTAATCTTTATATTGTGTAAATTATTAATAACAAATTATTGTAGAATTACTTATAACTTACTATAAAACTATTTAATTGTTTAAACAATCTAAATGTTTATTTAATCTGCTTGAAAAATAACCTAGAGCAAATAAGTTAAGTTAAAAATAGTTACTGTTTTTATAATATTAAATAATTATATTTAAAAATTATTTAAATAGAGAGGCAAAGTATTAAATATTTCGTTTGTAAAATATTTTTTAAAATTATTCTATACAAATTAAACATAAGAAATAGTATTTTTTTTAAATAATTTAAATTGTTTTAATGTATATTGTTTATTTAGCTTAAAGCTAATAATTATCTCGCATTAAAACCTACAGTATAATTGTGATAAAAGAAAGATGCTTGTGACATTCAAACAAAAATGATAGACTATACACTAATTATTAAACCCTTAGAAAAATATACAATTTTATTTTAATAGAATAATTTTACCATTGTCAAAAATAATACTTACATCAAATTTATTGACTTAGATATACATACAAGACTAGAAACACGAATTGAGAATGCTGAAACAATAAAATAAAAAAAAGCTACTGTTTCCTTTGTAAACACATATATTTGATATTTGGCATACACAGTAGATTATACAATGTAGTATTTTTGTGACTAGATAAATTTGTATCGCGTGATAGCGACACACTTATTGCCGAAGCGCACAAAAACTTTATTAAATATACAGTTAATTGAATGCAATCTATCTTTTCGACTGCCATTCGCTGTATAGTATGTGTGTCTCTGTGTCTCATATTTTTTCGTTTCTGTTCCAAACGGTTATTAATGTATTTTCGTTAAATACTATGCATTTTATCAGCTATTTTATCAAGGAGAAATAGGCGTGTGATACTTGATCTTACATGTTAGCACTGTATTTTTGTACGATCGTCATCGTGTATTGATCGTTTTATTATATCTTGATATAATTATTAGTGTTGAATCTATTCAGATCATATATTAAGTTTGTTATATTGTAGAATTTATTTTTATAACTTATTATTATTTATACAGTATATAATTTGCACTGATGGTTTTGCTTGTAAAA